>CAUYRT010043340.1:0-19493 GCA_963574885.1 Lepilemur ruficaudatus | reverse complement strand
TGAAAATCATTTAATTGTACACTTAAAATGGAGTGTTGGTTGTACGTAGATACAGTTGGAGCACTATGTATGTACTCTCTGGACTACTCTGACAGAGTAGGTTTTTGAATGTAACAAGATAAGTCAACTTGAGTGGTAATAGATTTTGGGAAATCAGCTCACTACAAATTGTGACTGTAAACATTGTACTGTAAATGTTTTGTAGTTTTCCCCCAATAAAATTTTTGGAAGGAAAAAAAAAAAAAAAAGAAAGCTTTACATATTTCCAAAAAAAAAAAAAAAAAAGGAGTGACCAAACTTTCAGAGAAATGAGTACAAATAAATATAAAACTTCAAATGAGATATAATTGAGGCTGGCCTTCCCAACAGGGAGGAGAGTATGGAAATAGTGCAATGGACAAAAGAGAGCAGATTACAAAGAAAGGATAGCAGAAAACATACAAACTTTGTATGTTTTTTTCTACATAGGATTCACAACATTCCTCAGAAAATTCAATTTAGTTGCCCTGTTCTAGCTTGCTAACCATAACCAATTTAATTTTAAATCTACACACAGAGCCAAGGGGGATGAAATATTTTGCAATTACTTTTAGCTCCCTGTTGGAAGGCAGAATAAGATTTAACCAGTTCTGCTCCGGCTGCTATAACCATTCAGGTTTTTCAGAGACCCAAATGCATCCTTTGGCTGAGGAATAAAGAATAGAAAACTCTGTACAAAAATTACTTGCTATGTTTAACAACTTAATGGGAATGGATTTTTGAGAATGTGACAAATTGCTTTTGATTTATCTGCACAGGGCATGAAATATTGGTGCAAGAGAGCAATTTGTAACACAGACAATGTCTACTCCTTGCTATAAATCTGCCCACTGCCACGTTCTATTTGACATCCAGTTAGGTGATTTTCAAAGAACTAGTTTATTACTGTATTTAACAAAGAGCAGAAAACTGATATATGACTCTCTTGTTTCTTCTCAGCTACCAGGAACACATTTCTCAGATATCAGTCTATGCAAGTGTTTCTTGGTTGAATGCTTTATTGTGACAGATAGGTAAACAAGCTGATAAAATCAAGTGCTTTCAAAAAGGAAAAGTTATCATATTCACATATGCCCCTGGCTTGTCACAAAACTTCAAACAGTTTCTGGTTCTGTTTACCATCTGCACAGATTTATTCCAAATAACATAAAATTTGTTTCTTGATTTCTTTCAACATACATAGAACCATTAAGTTTGTGGAGGCTGTTTATATTCTGGGAGATAGTCAGATCATCTACTCTGATTAACCTTAACACAGAGGACTGGCCCCTGCCTCTACACATAGCTCAGTTCCAGTTCCCTCCTCTGAATTTCGTCTCAGTCAGCCCTTTCAATATTGTGAGGACTGCTATGAATATGTCCAGAGCATCTATCCTCAGAACTATTCCTTCTTCACCATGCCTCGAGGAAATGAGGCTGCTATAGGTCTGACTGAAGTTTCCCTTGGGTTATATTGTGGTCTGTCTTTATTAAAAGCAAAATAAAGGGCTCACATGGGGACTTGGCAACTACTCTAGATTATGCCAGGTTTTAGATTCTTGCTGTTTTGGTGGAGGAAGTAGGAAACGAAGAAGCCATCTATAAATGTTTCACAAATAGATCCACCTAAGACTATTTTATCATTGTCAACTTAAATGTAGACACCCTCTCCACCCCCATTCACTATTACAGTCTGTTGAAAATTGGAAGAATTTGAGGAAGAACCACTAGAATTTTTGATAGAAACAATTCTATCAAATATAGAATTCTATCAATTCTATATTCTATAGAATTCTATTCAATTCTATCAAATATCAATATTGCCTATTCTTATAGGCAAAATAAGAAGAACCAACTACAAAGATTCTAACTATTCATATATATTAGGTTTTCAGTAAATATGATGGTGATTCCAGAATTTTATTTTGTATGCCATCATCTAATTTAGACATTAGTATCATCAGATTTTTGGCTTAAGTGAGAAAAACTCAGCAATATAAATTACGTAAGCAATCTTCAGGTGAGTGGATGAGAATGATTCTGAAATCAGTCCTGGGATAGGACTATTTCAAAGCCCTAACTCCTGTCTTCAAATCCTAGCTCTACAACTTAATTTCTCTGAGTATGCAATTCTTCACCTTTACAGGGAAAATAATATTTTCTCCCTCATAGAGTTATTCTAAAAATTAATTCCTCTAGTTTGGTGCCTGAATAAGGACTCAACAAATGGCACCTACTCTTATTATTATTATTATCATTATTATTATTATTCTCATGAATTGTTTTTACTTACCACTGTAAGTTGAACAATGAATGATTAAATGAGTGAAGGAAGGAACAAATAAACATCTAGCAACACTTGTAAAGGAGAGCTTGGTAGGCATCTAGCAAGGAAGTTTCATTTCTTTATTTGTCTTTCTGATGGTCATGCCCCCAGGGAATTTTAATGAAGAGCAGTCACACATCACTAGAGACATTTTTCTACAGATACAACCAAAGTTCAGGTACAGATTATATAGAAATGAAAGTGATACCAGTTCAGGGCCATGCTTGTAAGATAACTCAGGCCCTCAGTTCTTACTTTTTGCGTCATCACATTTATATATACATAGGTGATACACATTTGAATGGTGTTGACCTAAGGGTAAAGGAAATAAGGCAACTTCTCTCAAGTAATGAAAATGGTAAGATTAAGAGGTAAACATCAACAACTACAAATCTTCTTACTGAATATAGAAATTCAGGTTTCTTATGGTTCCTTAAATATGTTTTCATTTTATTCATTTACATCCTATTACACAAATATTTGTTCATCAAGACTGTGGCAAACATTGTAGGACAATACAAAGAATGTAACTTAATTTTGGTTCAATTCAACCAATATTTATTGAGCACCCCTCATGGGTCAAGCACTGTGCTAAGTGCATGCATTGTAAAGAAAAATAAGACACAGTCTGGATCTGTGAGGAAAGGGTTCAAATAATTACAGTGCAAGACATGGAGCTTGCAATTACAGACTGGTGGGAGATTGCATAGAAACACAAAAGATGAAGTGATCAATTCTGACTAGAAACCAAGAAAAACTTCAAAGAGGATATGATAGCTCACCAGATTTTTAGTAGCATTATGTCAAGTGGACAAGAAAGAACAGATGTTACAGAAAGAAAAGAGTATATACACAAGCAGGCAGTGTGCAGATGTACAACTGGTTCCATAGCACTGGAATAGAAAGCACAAGGGGGATAATAGAAGGAGAGGAAGTTAGCAAGGGGGGGGCAACAAATAAGTTCATGAAATGCTTCATATGCCATGCTAGGGAGCTAGGACTTTTTTCTACTCTGAATGCTAGAAAGCCATTGAAGGTCTCTAAAACATGTCAGATTTGTATGTAGTAATTATACAGAAGGCAAACTAAACCATGACAAGACTAGAAACAAGAAGAACAGATGGAAAGTGACTAAAATAATCCAAGAAAGTGAGAAGGAGGGAACTGAGCTAATCTAACAGCACAAGGAACAGAAAGAAAGCATAAATTCTAAACATATTCAAGAGAGAAAATTAACAATCATGTTAGATTAGTCAATATGAATGGGAAAATGAAAGTGAAAAGTATGTACAAGAGTGTTCTTTCAGCTCACATGAGAACAGAAATTTTAAGCATTTATAAAAATTATTAGATACCAAAATGGCAAAGCTTTAACAGATTCTAGAAAAAAGTAAAAATAAAACTCTAGATAGTTGGATATAGTGTCTAGAAAAGAAGGGATGAAGATATTTTTTTGGTGATGCACTTTGATATTAGGGCATTTACTTTAGGGGAAAATACCATTGAAACAGAAAGTCTGCTTCATGGTTCACTTGACACTAGCAGTAAATTTTAAGAAAAGATACCAGTCTGGCAAGGCAATATGCAACTGTGGCAGACATGGAGGTGCCCTGCTCAGATCTCACTTCAAGAGAACCTGTTGCTAGAAGCATAGCCGTCTGATAGCATCCAGCTTCTATACCTTTAGATCCACTTCAGCACTCACTCTGTGGCCATGTTCTCCACCCCACCACCCCTCACCCTCTGACCCCTGTGCAATGACTAAGGACAGAAGGCTCAGTAGAGTTAAGCTATCCCCACACTAATGTGGTATTACTCTAATGGGCAACTTTTGCTTAAAGACTCCCCAACAACCTGGCCAAGACTTTCTCAGAACTGCATTGTGGTCTGAGGATCTTCCTGCCTCATTCTCTGTCCTTTCCCTGCTCCCTTCACAGATGTCAGTCCTGCATCACCAGCTGAAGGTTCTCCCTGTCTACTTCTGCTCCTTTCTGCTTTGTTCTGCATGGATGTTTCTCCAGATAAAACCCATACATGTCTAACCCCCTCTTGGTGTCTGCTTCTTGGAGGACCTAAACTGACACAATAGTTTAAGTTTATTAAGAATAAGAAACACAAGGAAACTGTGAGTCCTCTCTTGGAGAATCTGACACCTGAAAGGTGGCCTTACTAATAACCTAACAGAGGGAAATATCCTATCTAACAGAAAGTAAAGGAAATAAACTCACAACACAACTACGCTTTTTAAAATTAAAACACAACTGTAGTCTAACTTGTTATCTCTAAGACTTCATTTTCTCAACCTTGAAGAACCTTAAGTGGACAGCAGGGGTACGATCTCCCCACTTTAGTTCTTGCCAGCACCAGATTTCAAGGACTCAGATAACCCAGCCTCACAGAGAAAAGAAAAATAAAAAACACCTACAACTTTGCCACCACTTCTGTTATCAGTCTGCTGAAGCAGAGGGGGAAAAAAAGCTATCTTTACACTTTAAAACACCAGCTGGTTTTTCTCAACTGTCAGGCATTTTCACTCCTTTCTCGGTTTACTGTGGCCACTTTCTCCTTCTCTCTCTCTCTCTCTCTCTCCCTCTCCCTCTCTCTCGCGCGCTCTCTCTCTCTCTCTCATCTCTTTCTTTTTTCTCGGAGAAATAAATAAACTTTTACTTCTGTATATCCTAATCACTGTCTGAGAATTCTTTCTCACCCGTGTACGTATTTCCACCCTTTCAACACCTAAACCACCCCTGGAAGACAGATATCTAGCTGATCCTCAGGGTTTTCCCGAGATTACACAGTCCAGCCCAGAGTTTAACAGCCCTCACAGTCAGACATTTTATTCTTAATGACTTACCCACCTCCCTTGGGCCATATGTTCCATTCTAACTTCCAGAACATCTTTTACTAACATTTCATATAATTGAATTAAATTAGATTAAACTTCCCATAAAAACTGGATTGAACTAAAAATAGTGAAAATTCTATCCATAAGAATTTTATTTTGAACTGAGTAAATTCTCAACTTAAATAATCATAGTCTCCTCTTTGAGCCCCAGGGACACAAGCAATTCAGGCAGACAACATAGCCTCCTCTGGAGTACAACATTCATCTACCTTCTCAGGAGAATTTGCCTTTCCTGCTGCAAGCAGCTTCATCCAGCTGCCAGTAGAATATTTGGATGACACTGCCTCAAAGTCAACACACAAGAATTCTAGTCAAACGAGGCATATGGCATAATAGTTAAGTGTACAGGCTCTGTACTCCTACACATTTGGGTTTAAATCCTAGCTCTACTATATGCTCAAACATGGTGACTTTAGGCATGTTTTTTTCCCTCTCTGATCCTCAGTTCCCTCATTTGTAAACTGAGTGTAATAACAATACCTATTGCATGCTTGCTGTGAGGAGTAAATGGGCCAAGGCAGATAAAGCATTCAGCACAGTTCCTGGCACACAGTGAGCACTCAGAAACTGGAAATTATTTATGTATGTCATTGTGTTAGTGGGAGCATCTGCTCTGGGAATGAACAGAGTTGCTTATCCACACTGGGGAAGCCAGTAGCCATATAAAATGATCTGGCTTCGTTTTTGACTAGAAAGCTAAGAAGCTTTGTAAGTGGCCACACATTAAGGCTCAGCCCTCACTCACAGCAGCAAAGGGGAAGCTGGCCTCTCTCTCTGAATAAGAGGCAAACAGCTGGAGAGGGCCAAAAGAGGGATTACCAGAAGATTATGATGGTCAGGGGAAAGCTGAAATAACTATTTTAACAGACAATTTGTGCTCCAATTACCATCTAAATGTTCATGGTAAATAAGGATCCATAAAAACACATCTGTAAACCCCCAACTTTAGTGACTGGAGCTTTGCATGGTTCATTAGCACATACTCCTTTGCCCAACTATGACATCACTTATCAGCACAGACCTTCTCTTTTCAAAATCTCTTCCCCAGAAGTTGTAGCCAGTGCCCTGTGAGGAAATTTTCTGAAGTTAGTGCAGTCACAGACTTCCTCCCATGGGTACAGGAGAAGCTTATTAAGTGAATATCGTTCATGGAGTTCTGTCACCTACCCTCATGTTCCTCTTTTAAGGTAAGGGCTGGTAACTATAAATTAGTAGGTGACAATTCATGGGGAAAGACTGATGTGCTAGATGCAAGTGATCAGCTGCAAGGAAAAAGCTAAATCTCAGATCTCTACTCCAGATCTACACTTTCCAATAGAAATCTGTGAATCACAAATGCAAATGACATTTGTAATTTTAAAATTTCTACTAACCACAAGAAAAAATAAATAGGTGGAATCAATTTTGCTTAATATAAATTATTTAATTAATTACCAATGCATCTAAAACTTTTTATTTCAACATGTAATCAATATAAAAATTATTACTGAGATGTTTAATATTCTGTTTTTTACACTAAGTTTTCAAAATTCGATGCTTGCTGCACATCTCAATTTGGACTAGCCACATCTCAAGTGCTCAAGATGTCCATGTGGCTAGTGGCTAGCAAATTGAATAATCCATTCCAGGGGGGTTGAACTGGAAAATGATATGGTCATGTAAAAGACCAGGTCACCATTATGTATGTTTGTTCATTCTTTGGCTGCCTAGCATCTTTTGAATACTTTTTCTATGTTACGGGAACTTTCACATTATGAATCTTATTTCATGAAGATAGAAAAGAGAACTCACTTTCCCAGATTCTGCTTTAGCTAATGCACTGGGAGATAACCCAGGCTTGGCCAATCAGAAACGACCGTATGAGATGTTAATTATGAAGATAAAAACATGAAGAAGGTGTCACTGTGTATGTGGAATCAATTTTCTGGCAAGGGTGATGGGGAAGGTATCCAGCTTTCTTGGGCACCAATTGGAGTGATCTGATGTCTAGTGCCCAGAATCCATGGATGCATGGTACAATTTGCTTTAACTATGGCCAGCAGCAGAGATAGTGGGGGCCTTGCTGGAGCCATTCGATTTGGGGGCATTGTTTCTATGCAGTCCCCAAACCTGGCTCCCTGACATTTCCAGAGATTCTGTGAGCTACCAACTACCCTTTAATAAATTCCTTTTATACTTAAAACTAGCTGGAGTGGGGTTCTGTAGTTTCAACTAGTAAATCAGACTGACAAACAATTCTAGATAGTGTTCTATCCACATTTTGATATTATGAGACAAGGGTTTAAGTCCCAACTCTTCCATTTATTAGCCTTGTTACTCTGAATAAGCCACTCAGTATCTCTGAATCTCCATTTCTTCATCTGTATATGTGAGAACAATAATAATTGTGTCTTCCTTGTAGGATAGTTAACAATTAAAAGAGATAATGTATGCCATGTTATTAGCACAGCACTTGGTATATAATAAGTGCTCATATAAAGTGCTCAACTATTGCAATTATCAAGAATGACAGGATAGGGTACTCTATCTACTTCTTTGTATCCCATCCTAATCTCTTAGTGGAGGGTAGGGTGTCTGACAGCCTCACACATTGAAGTTAGGCTATAAAGGGCCATTGGTCTAACCAAAAGAGGTATGTTTGCCTTGGAAGTGTTCTACTCTGAAACACAGGGTAAATGGTCAAAAAAAGAGACAGAGACAGAAAGAGAGAGGATACTCATAATTCTTGAGCACACAGACGGCCACAATATAAAGTGAACACTCTTCAAGAAGGGGACAGGGGAAGAGAAAAACAGAAAGGAGAACAAATGAAAAACTTCTGAGCACCTATCTAAATCATATTCTATGATGAGAAAGAAAAACTAAAGGGAACAGAAATGGTTTGCTTTCTTCTCATGGCTCTTAGCGTATCCATGATTGAAAAAGAGTAAGAATATTTGTTTCTGGCGATGGAATATGCCTGCATAATGACGAAAGTTGCATTGCAACGTTATACTATAAATAAAATTCTAGGAAGAAGAGTGGGAAAGTGAGATCTATATAATAACAAGGTTGAATTTAAGAACAGAATTAAGGAACTTACTCGATGTTTATGTGCCCAGCAAGGCTTTTGGAAATACAAATGCAAATACGATATAGAGCTAGACTTTAAGATCCTCAGATCTTAGGAGCAGAAATATATAAGCAGTTAATTATAAGTGCCACAATCAAACTACTGATTATCCTGGCTGCATCTTCTAAGTAATTTTCCTACTACATAGGCAAGTGGTTAACTCCCCAATCTGTTCAAGTCTTTGCTCAAATGCTACTGTTTCAATTAGACATTCTTTAGCCATTCTAAAATCATACCACCTCCCTGCAAATCCAGAATTCCCAATCCTCTTTACTTTGCTCTTTTCTGTTTTATCATAGCTTTAATTAATTAATGCTTAATTAAACTTTTAATTCAGATCAGATCATTAGAGTCACATACAGTTCAAAGTAATAATACAGAGAGATCCCATGTAGCATTTACCCAGTTTCCTCTAATGGTGACATCTTTCAAAATTATAGTACATTATTACAACCAGAATATTGACAATGATACTGTTAGGATACAGAACACTTCTATGATTTCAAGAATCCCTCAACTTCTTATTTTAATAAAAGAACTTCTTTTATTGCCACACCCATTCCCTTCTATGTCCCTGACCCCAAATTTCACCCCTGGCAACCATTAATGTGTTCTCCATTTCTATAATTTTGTAACTTCAAGAATGTTACATAAATGAAATGATACAATATGTAACCTTTGGGGATTAGGTATTTGTTTTTTCATTCAGCATAATTCTCTAGAGACTCATCCAAGGTGTTATATGTATATAGTCCATACATTTCCATTGCTGAATAGTATTCTACAGTTTGGATGCATCAGTTTGTTCAACCATTAACCCACTGAAGGATATCTAAACTGTTTCAAGTTTGGGACTATTACAAATAAGCTCCTATGAACCACTGTGTACAGGTTTCTGTGTGAACATGTTTTCATTTCTAGAATAATGTCCAGGAGTACAATTGCTGGGTTGAATGATGGTAGCATGTTTAGTTTTTTCAGAAACTGCCAAACTGTTTTCCAGATTGGCTGTGTCATTTTACATTCCCACCAGCAATGTATGTTTCTTTGCATTCTCACCAGCATTTGTTCTTGCCACTATTTTTAATTTTAATCAATGTCATAGGTATGCAGTAACATCTCATTGTGGTTTTAATTTACATTTCCCTAGTGGTTAATGGTATTGAACATCTTTTACATGCTTATTTGCCACCTGTATATCTTTTTCAGTGAAATATCTGCTCACGTCTTTTGTTAGTTTTCTAACTGGATTTTTTTTTACTGTTGAGTTTCGAGAGTTCTTTATGTATTCCAGAATCTAGTCTTCTGTCAGATATGCGGTTTGCAAACATTTTCTCCCAATCTGTAGTTTGCCTTTTTAATCTCCCAAGTGGGCCTTTCACAGAGTAAACTTTTAATTTTGATGAACTCTAATTTTATTAATTTTTCTTTTCAAAAATTATGCTTTTGGTGTCGAGTCTAAGAATTCTTGGCCTAGCCCTAGACCCTGAAGATTTTCTTCTACTTTTTTCCAAAAAGTTTATGGCTTTATGTTTTACATTTTAAATCTGTAATCCACCTGAGTTAATTCTTATATAAGGTCTGTGAGTAGGTAAAGGTCCTCTTTTTTTTTTTTTTTTTTTTTTTTTGCCTGTAATGTTCTTGCTCCAGCAACATTTGTTGAAAAGGCTATCTTTCTTCTGTTGAATTACTTGTACACCTTTGTCAAAAATCAACTGAGCATATTTGTGTGGGGCTATTTGTAGGTTCTTATTCTGTTCCATCTCTCTGCCAATACTACACATTCTTGATTACTGAAGCTACCAAGTCTTGAAATTGGTAGCTGGCTTTTCCTATTTTGTTTTTCTTTTTCCAAATTGATTTATCTATTCTACTTTTGTTGTCTTTTCATATAACTTTTAGAATTATCCTGCTGTATCTATAAAAAATCTTTCTGAAATTTTGATAGGAATTGTGTTAAACCTGTATATCAGTTTGGGAAGAATTGATGTCTTTACTCTTCCAATCATGGTATGCTTTTCCATTATTTAGAATCTTTGATTTCATTTGTTTACATTTTATAGTTTTTGGTATACAAGTTCTGTATGTGTTTTGTTAGATTTATACCTAAGAATTTCACATTTCACTTTTTTGAGCAATTGTAAATGGAGTTATAGTTTTCATTTTGATGTCCACATGTTCATTGCTATTTTATCTGGTATAATTATAGCTACTCCTGATTTCCTCTGATTCATTATTGCATGGTATCATTTTCTCCATTCTTGTACTGTCCACCTGATTATATCATTGTATTTGAAATGAGTTTCTGGGACTCAGCATATAGTTAGGTTATGTTTTGACACCAACTTCTCTAATTTCTGTCTTTTAAGTAGTATATTTGTTGATATATTAGAGTTTAAGTCAGTGGTCCCCAAGCTTTTTGAAACCAGGGAACAGTTTCATGGAAGACAATTTTTCCATAGCAGTGGAGTGTGGGGATTGGGGGAAGGTGGAGCTCAGGTGGTGATGAGAAAAAAGAGGAACCACTGTAAATACAGATGAAGCTTTGCTTGCTCGCTCATGGCTCACCTCCTTCTGTGTGGCCTGGTTCCTAAGTTTCATGGAAGACAATTTTTCCACGGATCTGGAAAAATCTGGTGGGGGGGCAGAGTTCAGACAGTGATGCACAGCCCAATTTCTAACAGGCCATGGCCCAGGGGTTGGGAACCACTGGTTTAAATATTCCATTTTATTTGTTATTTTCTATTTGTTCTATTTTTTGTTTCTCTGTTGTCTTCTTACCCTTCTTTGGGTTACTTGAACATTTTTTAGAATTCTGTTTTATCTCTACTGTTTTTGAGTGTATATCTTTGTATTGCTTTTTTAGTAGTTGCTCTAGGTATTACATTTATATACATAACATCACAGTTTACTGGTGTCATCATTTTACCAGTTCAGGTGAAATATAGAAATCTTACCTTTCTTTAAGTCCCTTATAATACAATGCTTTAAATATTTTCCCTACCTACGTTTAGAAACACATCAGACAGTTTTTATAAATTTTGTTTCAACTCTCCAACAATTTAGAAACAAAGAAGAAAAAAAAAGCCTATTATATTTACCCACATTTTTGTTTACGGTGTTCTCCTTTCCTAATGTTCCAAGTTCCTTGTTTTGTCATTTCCTTTCTATTTAGAGATTTTCCTTAAACCACTCTTTCTTGATTTTTCCTTTTTTCCTAAATGATATTTTAACTGGGTATAGTATTCTAAGTTGACAGTTATTTTCTTTCAGTACTTGAAAAATATTTTGCCACTTTGATCTGGCCTCTATGGCTTTCTGATGATAAAGCCAATGTTATTTGAATTGTTTTGCCTCATATGTAAGATGTCACTTTTCTCAGGTTTCTTTCAGATTTTTCCTTTGTTTTTGGTTTCAGAAGTCTAATTATGATGTGTCTTGGTGTGGATTTCTTTAGGCTAATCCTGTTTGGGGCTCACTTAGCTTCTTGAATCTATCGGTATATATTTCTCACTAAATTTTTTACCATTATATCTTCAAGTATTTTATCAGCCTCATCCTTCTTTCCTCTCCTTTCAAAACTCTGATGACAAGCATATTAGCTTATTTGCTATAGTGCTGCAGGTTGCCAAGTGTCTGTTCTTTATTTTTAAGTCTATTTTTTCTCTTTTGTTCAGATTGAGTAATTTCTATTATCTATTTTCCAATTCACTGATTCTTTCCTCTATTCCTTCCATTCTGCTTTTGAGAATATCCACTGAATTATTTTTTTACTTTTATTTCAAGAAATTATGAAGGTACAAACATTTTGGTTACATTTTATGTCTTTGCCTCATCCAAGCAAGGATTAGAGGCATGCCCTTCCTCTCTACAATGCTCACCACATCCATTTTTCAGCATCAAAATTTTCATTTGGTTCCACTTTATGCCTTCTATTTTCTGTAGGGATTTTCTATTTTTCATTTATCTTGAGTATGTTCATAATTTCTCAGTGAAGTATTTCCATCATGTTACCTTAAAATTTTTGTCAGATACTTTTAATATTTCTTTCATCTTGGTGTTGGTATCTATTGATTGTCTTTTTCATTCAAGTTGAGATCTTCCTGGTTATGGGTAAGACAAATAATTTTCTATTAAAACCTATACATTTTCATATTATGTTATGAAACTCTGGATCTTATTTAAACCTACTTTTTAATTGGCTTCTTTTGACACCACTCTGGCAGGGTAACTGCTTTGTTATTGCCAGGTGGAGGTAAAAGTCTAGGTTGACTACCCAGCCTTCATTGACACCTACTGGGGGGAGGAGCTCCTTTTTAATGCTAAGCCAGTGTGTAAGTTCCACCTTCTCATAGTCTCAACTAACACTGCAGTGAAGGGGGAATAGGTCACCTCAATACCAGCCATTGGGGATGGAAGTCCAGGCTCCTTACTTGCACACCATCCTGGCAAGGGCGTTGGGGAACCACATTAGAGCCTCATGAGTGTGGAAATGTAGGCTCCCCCACTCAGCCTTTTTTAATGTAAGGAGTAGGGCACAAATTTTTTGTGATGTTTGGCTGGGGTAGAGTGGTTATTGTGTAAAAGTTTTCTGTCTTGCCAAATTGCTCTTTTATTGGTCCTTTGGATAGAGAGCATTAACTTTTGTTGGAGCTTTTTTTGTCTGTATTCATTGGCATTTTCAGGTCGCTGGCTTCTTCAGTTCCAAGTCCAGATATATGAGACAAAAAGAAAACCACGGGAACTCACCATTGTGTTGTTCCTTGGGTTCTGGTCTGACTTCTAATCACCTTTCAGAGATTTGTTTTGTATATACAATATTCAGTTTTTAGTTGTACTTGGTAAGAGGAATAAGGAAAAGTACATCTACTCTATTTTCTTGAAAGCGGATGTAGGTGACATTATCTTTTAAAATAGCGTATGTATTCAGTGATAGTGTTTATTCTTTATTGTCTGTCTCCCCCTGCTAGAAGGTGAACCTCAAAAGGACAGGATTTTTGTCTGGCCATAGTAGCTTGCTGAATGAATTTATAAGGCAACAAAGTGATTGTATTGGAAAAGAAGTAATAAAAGAAATTCAGTCTTTTCAATTGGCACTAAGCCAGTGGGAGGAGGTTTGAAAGTTAATAGAAATGAAGGAAAAGTCTACATAAGAATTAAAGGTGGGAACCAAAATTAAAATAAAATATAATGAGACAGTAGTGAAACCTAGAGTATACAGAGCTGAACTGAGGGAAGGTGATGGTATAATACAGCTAAGATTACCCATTCATGAAGACAGATCCTGATTTTGTCTACTCTCATTATCACCAAGGACAACATGAACCATGAGAAAAAAAGGCATGCTTCATTTCAGCTTTTTGGGTAGTGGAAAAACTTTGGTCCCCCTAAATTGTCACCAATCTATTTGCCTAAATACCTTCTCCTTGTCTTCCCTTGTAATCAACCTCTTTCTGGCATTGACAACAGTGGTCAAGACAACAAAACATCAACATGTCTTCAAGGCCCCATTAAATATGAGACATGCTTTTTCTATCAAGCCCACAGAGGGAAAATAAAAAAGGCAGTGATTATGACACAACAAATGAAAAGTAATAATGCATTATCCAGGAATGGTGGCTCATGCCTCTAATCCTAGCACTTTGTGAGGCTGAGGTGGAAGGATTGCTTAAGCCCAGGAGTTTGAAGTTGAAGTGAGCTATGATGAGGCCAATGCACTCCAGCCTGGGTGACAGAGCAAGACCTTGTAAAAAAAAAAAAAAAAAAAGAAAGGAAGGAAGGAAGGAAGGAAGGAAGGAAGGAAGGAAGGAAGGAAGGAAGGAAGGAAGGAAACACATGACACATGAGTGGATTAACAAAATGTGTTATATGTATACCATGGAGTTCTACTCAGCCACAAATAACAATGGTGATCTAGCACCTCTTGTATTATCCTGGATAAAGATGGAGCCCATTCTACTAAGTGAAGCATCACAAGAATGGAAAAGCAAGCACCACATGTACTGACCATCAAATTGGTATTAACAGATCAACACTTAAGTGCACATATAGTAGTAACATTCATCGGGTGTCAGGCAGATGGGAGGGGGGAGGACGGGATGGGTATATACACATCTAACGGGTACGGTACACACTCTCTGGCGGATGGACATGCTTGAAGCTCTGACTCAGGAAGGGCAAAGGCAATATATTAACCTCATTTGTACCCCCGTAATATGCTGAAACAAAAAACATTAAAAAGAAAAGAAATAATACATCCTGTCCTTATTGATTCTTATTTTTTCCATGCCACTAAAACTCTGTCCCCAAACTGAAAAGAAAAGAAAAGAGACACACAAACTTATGCTTCTATTTATCCACTTCCCACCAAATTCCAGAATTCTACAACAAATCCATCCCTCCTCTGAGTCCTCCCTGTCCTTTGATGCTCCCTAGCAGCCATGAACATCCTGCCACATTCCTATCTATATGCATGGTACTTCAGATGTGCCTGCATAAACACAAAGAGCAAACACAAAGTGCTAGAAACACACACCACTGTCAACATGCCAAGGAAAGGAACAGAGAAATTGGAAGATTCAATGACAATGGACACTGAGGGTGCTACAATCTTCCATTTTCCCACTGTTTATGACCTACAGCAAAGTAAGGCTTTCCTTGACCTTTATCTCTATCCTTGATAAAATAAAATTTTGAAAACTCGAGACTTCATATTCCTTGTCTATATAATGGAGAAAGGAAGAGGGATATGAATAAGATGAGATACAAGATTCACTCTGGCCCTACTGATCCAGGATATTATTATACATGCTAAAGTTATCCTCATTCTGAACAAGGGGAGAAGCCCAGCTTTATAAAGAACTATGCATGTTGAATGGCTGCTGAAGAACTAGGGTATTGGCTGGAAGAATTCCAACAACCCAAAATTGAGAAATTATAGATAAGAGGCTTGCTCTACAGTGACCTAGAATTATTCAATGTCCCTAATGGAGAAGAAAAAAAAGACTATATATTCATATTTGCTTGTATTTGCATCAAGAAAATCTAGAACATAGGTTAGCAAACTACTGCCAGTGGGCAAAATCTGCCTGTTTTAATACAGGCACAAGTTGAGAATGATTTTTACATTTTTTAATGGCTGAAAAAAAATCAATAATATTTCATGACATAGAAAATTCTTTTTTTTTTTTTTTTGAAACAGAGTCTCACTCTGTTGCCCAGGCTAGAGCGCTGTGGCACCAGCCTAGCTCAGAGCAACCTCAAACTCCTGGGCTCAAGCAATCCTTCTGCTTCAGCCTCCCGAGTAGCTGGGACTACAGGCATGTGCCACCATGCCTGGCTAATTTTTTCTATATATTTTTAGCTGTTCAAGTAATTTCTTTCTATTTTTAGTAGAGACAAGGTCTCGCTCTTGCTCAGGCTGGTCTTGAACTCCTGAGCTCAAACGATCCTCCCGTCTCGGCCTCCCAGAGTGCTAGGATTATAGGTGTGAGCCACCATACCCAGCCAGAAAATTCTTTTTAAAAATTCAAATTTCAGTATCCATAAATGAAGTTTTATTGGCACACAGCCATGATGTCTTGTTTATTATCATCTATAAGTGTTTTCATCATACAAGAACAGAGTTGAGTAGTTGTGACTGAGATTGTATGTCTCATAAAGCCTAAAATATTAATATTTACTTACTTTCCCTTTATTTTAAAAGTTTTACAACCTCTGCTGTAATAACTACATAGGAAATATTAAAATGGTTACCTGGGAGAAGAGGAAAGGATGAGGCCAAGATTGGGAAACTTGCATTAAATATCATTTTATATTATTTTGATTTTTAGATTATGTAAATGTATTACCTATTAAAATAACTTTTAAAATAATTTTTTTTCAGACATGGTCTCACTCTCTTAGCCAGCCTGGAGTGTGGTGACATGATCATAGCTCACTGTAGCCTCAAACTCCTGGGCTCTAGTGATGCTCCTGCTTCAACCTCCCAAGTAGCTGGGACTACAAGTTTGCACCACCATTCCTGGTTAATTTTTTAATTTTTTTTTTTTTTTTTTTGTAGAGATGAGGTCTTGCTATGTTGCCCAGGCTAGTCTCAAGCTCCTGGGCTCAAATGATTCGCCCACCTCACCCTCCCAAGGTTCTGGGATTACAGACATGAGCCACCACGCTCAGCCTTTTAAAAATAAATTTTAATTGTTTCTGCAAAGAGCACTCCTGTACCTCTTGTGGTACACAGCCTCCAAGATAGGCCCTAATGATCCCCAACTCTTGGTACTCATGCCCTTGTGCAGTTCCTGCCATACTGTACCAGGAAGGTCTGTTTGACAAATAACATATGGCAGATGGTATGTCAATTCCAAGATTGGGTGATAAAAGACAATGGCTTCTATCTTGAGCTCTAATTTTCTCTCTCTCTTTCTCTTTCTCAGCTCTGTAGCTCTGAATAAAACTGGCTGTCATGTCATAAATACACTCAGGAAATCTACAGAAAGGCCCATATGGTAAGGAATTGAAATCTTTGACCAACAGCTAGTTAGAAACTGAGGCCTGCCAACAACCATGTGAATGATTTTGTAAATGTATCCTCCCCAATAGAGCCATCAGACAAGACTGCAGCCCCAGTCAATATTTTGACTGAAATCTCATGAGAGACGTTAAACCAGATCTGTCCAGCTAAGCATCTCCCAACTCCTTCCACATAGAAACTGAGATAGTAAGTGTTCATAGTTTAAGCCACGCCACTTAATTTTGGAATAGTCTGCTAGATAACTAATAAAACCATCATCTTTGCTTTATAAGAAAAAAATTTTAAAAATAGGATAGGATTGAGGACCAAAATCCCAGACAGGGAACAGTGAGGAGTACAGGGAAGATGCCAATACGCTAAACAGGTATAAGAACAAGAATGCAGATCAATTTGGAAGGCAAAGGGTAGTGGCAGGGAATAAGCTCAGGAGTGATTGACATGAGTGCATTTACATCAAGTGCCCATATGGAAATTGTATTAAGAGATGGTCTCTAAAGCAGCTGAGGCAGAGAGCAAGAGGGCAGGAATAAGATAGGAAAGGAGTTCTGCCGAACTGGGATCCAAAACACCACCACTTCCAAAAGCAACTGTGCTTCCAGCTATGGGATCCTGGACAAACCTTTTTCTTTCAGTGCAATACTGGCATGTGCTCACTCAATAGACAAATCAACATTCTCATCTCAAATAACTCATTCAAGAGGATGAATAACTCAATGTTAAGCCATAGCTGACAATGTGCTACCTCTTCTTAAAACCATATATTGTTGTTGCGATGTTTAGCCCATAAGAGGTGGTGAGAATTCCTCATCTTTCCTTGTTCTAACTATTGGCACCACTGCTTACACAAGCACTGACCTCTGTCTAGTTTCTGTGCCATCTTAAACCATAATGAAGGAATATTCATGGTATGGCAATCCAAGCCAGGCATGTAAGTACAAGTGACAAGAAGTGGTGCTTAGTCCTCTTCTCATACTGCTTATTTAACTAAAGAATTAAGAGAGGTGAAAGATGAAGGAATCATTTTAGCAGCATGGAGAGACAAACATTGGCTTCTTTTCTTTCTTAAACCAAAAAGCACACAGCAATAATCTTGTGTGTATGACAACAGTGTGACTACAGAAATACTGCAGATCTGGCTCTAACAGAGAATAAGAACAAAAGTATTTTACCCTAATTAGTACCATTAAGAGATCCCAGTCATTCTTAGAGAGCTCTTTTATTTTGTTTTTATAAGAAAATATACTGTCTTTGTGCAGAAATGACAAAGTCGGCATATGTGATACATGGAGCCCCTGAACTAGATGTTCTTCCAAGGAAGTCTCCCTCCTTTGTATGTAAGAAAAGAGTCTGCTTTGGAGAAGCACCAGGGAAGTGACAACAAAAATAATACATGAGGTATAATATTTGGCCACATTGTACACAGGGCCAGAAGGAAAGTTGCAAAAAGCCTAGTGTAACTGACTTCAAAAGATTTAAGAATGCAGATAAACTGCATGCATGGGAAAATGTGACAGCAGTTTTACTAGAAAACAGAAATTTTGAAGATGCTTAAAAGACTAGGTGTCTGTGAAGGTCTCTTAATCTCATAGGAATCCTGGATGTTGTTTTTCACTTGCAAGCTCCCCGAGAGCAGGAGCAGGGCATTATTTCTCTTTGTATTTCCAAGTATAGTGGCTTCTATAGAAGGTGCTTAGTAAATAATAATAAAGCTAACATTTATTTACTACTTAGATTCTCTGCTATAACATTTATATAGATTATCCAACTAAATCACCATAGCCCTTTGACTAGGTATTATCATAAACTCCACCTTACACATGAGGAAATGAAGGCTTGGAGAAGTAAAGTGATTTGCCCAAGTTCATACAGCTGTACCATGGAGCCAAGATTCAAGTCCAGGTAGCTGATTCCAAAGCCTTAACTGCTCTTAACCCTTCACCAAATGATTGCTGATTTGAATTTCTGTTATTGCGTATAGAGAAGTTTGATGAGTGACCTCTTTATAATTCTATTTTACAGGATTTTGTTTTTTACTTGTCATGGTCAGAAAAGAATAATCTACTGTCAGAGGTAAACTCCCTTTCACATGTGAGGTGCTAAGCAGATCACCTCTTTTTCCAGTGTCTCACCACTCCAATGTATGTGAAAAGAGGGTGTTTATGAAAGTCAAGGGTATTGAGGAAAGATTGTCTATGCAAAAGAATGTGTGCCTGCATGTGTGTAGTGGGGCAAAATGAGCCAAGTTTGGGAGGGTGGGGAATAAGTAGGAGATGGGCTGCAATAAACTTCATTTTAAAATGGCATATCCTTCCTTCCCTAAATTAAACTTGCCAGTCATTTGCAACTAAATGTAAATTACTTTCATCAGTTTGCTTTCCTTTTAGGGACTGAGAGAATTCCTGCTGCCCTAGTCAAAGAAAATGATCAGCCACTGAGGACCAAAGCTCTGATGATGAAGATGTGTTAGTCAGCTTGGGTTGCCATAACAAAATACTAAAGAATGGGTGGTTTACAACTCACAATTGCAAAGATGTGGAAACAACCCAAGTGCCCATCAATATATGACTGCATTAATAAAATGTGGTATATGTATAACATGGAG
>CAUYRT010043338.1:0-31365 GCA_963574885.1 Lepilemur ruficaudatus | reverse complement strand
TTGGGCAATAACATTTTATTAGCAAACAAATCAGCAAAATAATAAATAGAAAGTAATTGCATTCCAGACCTCTCTGCTGGCTAAATGTTATAAGATGGCTTAGCACACGTGTAAGCACTTATTAAACACAAGGCTTTATTCTGATTTCTCTCCCCCTTACCTTTATCCCTCTCACCAGCAGATAACATAAACAAATACCTATGGCTGGTCATACAGGTTTTTGGTTCATTTACTTGCCAATTATTCAGAGGCATTAAGGCATTATAATTCATTTTCTAAGTGAATTGCAAATGTAGCTACTTCACAATACTGTTTTCCTCCAGTGTAATAGCCATGTGTTAGGATGTTTTTTGTTAAGATGTCAGCCCATTTTGTAATATGTACTATTATCACTTATTATATTGTACCATACAATTTATGTATTACAGAAGTAATTATTACAAATTAAATTTGAATTAACGTGGTAGATTGCTGTGCACAATAGTCGGGGACTAAAAGCCTTAACATTTTATTGTATTTTTAAATAAAAATTAATATTTATCATTTAGTAAAAATTACAAACACTGTTCAAAATTCAGTATAATCTACTCCTTGCCTCATTCAGCATGTTTTTAGAAGAAAAATTTTTTTAAAAGGAAAGAAACTTTTCTGTATAAATCCTTTTAGAAAATAAATAGTTGAAGTCCAGCTGAGAACTTCCAGGAGAATAATTGCTCCAAACCTTTGTTTGACAAGAAGTCAATGTGTAGAATAAATTGATATGTATCTGAATTTAAACAATGGATTTGGACCATATTTTACTATTACATATTGGCTGAAAACATATACCCTATAGGTAGCAAGTACATTCCCAGTGATTACTATAATTTTATGTGAAGCAAATCTGACAATTCAATAAAGGGGCTATTTACCTAATGCAGTGTAGTGATTTCAGCAGTTTCTTCATTTTTAATTGAGTGATCGTCTTCACACACATGGGAAAAAGATAACTTCCTTTTCCTATCTACTTTACTCCAGTGGAGACCTTGAAAAAAAAATACTTATTAAAAGAGAGCTAAGCCTAAGTAGGGGATCAACAGAAAGCTTTGAAGGAGAAAAATTGGAGGACAGGTTTCTGTTTTTCTTAGCCAGAGAAGGAAGTAGAGGAGAAAACTGTCGTCATTTTGAGTGGGTAGTGGAACATGGACATTTTACTTGTTGAACTCCTTAGAAATATCTTGGGAGAAATGTGGGTTGGTAAAAAATATAGATAGATAATCAATGAGAAATGAAGGCTAAAATACTGTCATATTGATCTAAATTGTTGTAATGTAGGGTGTTTCCACTTTACTGTAAATTTGCTTGATAAAATGTTGGGGAAAATATTATCAGACTAAACTTAGGACGTATAAGGGGATTTGAGCAAGAATTGGACCACAAACACTGTACGAAAGCTTTTAAAGTAAATGAAATTTAACGTCAAAGCCATGCCCCCTCAATGCTTAGAGAAACGATCATTCCCATCTCTCCCCAGGAAGCACAGTAAAAATCAATAACACTAAAAGGATAAACTGAGTTTATGTGAGTGAGATATTTGTGTTTCACCTTTACCTGGGTTTTTTTTTTTTTTTTGAATTAGGTATTTCATCTATACTTAGCAACTAATATGTTGAAAAATCCTATAAGAAGAAGGGAAACTTTTAGGAACAAAGTTTTAAGCATAAGCCAAAAGGGAACTTTGAGAATCTTCTTGATATTCATTATTTGGGATAATGGTTCTGAAACTTTACTCTTAATGAAAATGACTTAGAGATTTAACATGACTTGATTAAAACATATCTATGAAAAAAGCTGTAGCAAACATCATATTTATAGCCAAATCATGGAAACATTCATTTTTAAGTTGAAAACTAGACATGAATATACATTATCCAATGTTGTACCAGTGGCCCTAGTAAGTATAACAAGAAAAGAAAAAGAAATTAAATGTATGTGATGTTATTTACCTATTATTGGATTGTCTTCTTATAAAATCAAGAGAATTTAGAAGTGAACTATTTGGACTTAACAATCGAACAATACAACAACATTTGAATACAATTGTATTCAAATCTGATGTGTAAAAAAAATTGCATTCATTTACCAGTGAAAAAATGTATTATTAAAGAAATATTCCTTATCATTTCAATGACAAATTTTCTAGAAGTAACAGATCTAGGAATAAATCAATCAAGAACTACCCTAGACTTTTATGGAAAAAATTAGAAAACTTTATTAAAAATATTAATACTAATTTTCTCCATGAAAGTCTAGGGTAGCTTTTGATTGATTTATTCCTAGATCCGTTACTTCTAGAAAATTTTTCATTTGTAGTAAAAATGTAAAGATTTCTTGGGAAAGATAAATATCAAATTCAGGGTACTCTGGAGAGTAGGAAAGATAGTCAATGGAGGTAAGAGGGTGAAGGAAATCAAAATATTTTAGCCCCAAATATATTTCTTTGACATATTTTGAGATGGCTGTCAGAGAGCCAACAAAAAGAGATAGCCCCGAAAAACTGTCCTTTGTGGGAAAAATTTGCATTTGTGAGAATCTGAATTAATGTAACTAGGCCATTCCTTGTCCAGATCCAGGAAAGATTAACTGAGAGCCTGCCACCTTTAAAGATCTAACAGGGACATTACCATCTATTCTCTCAGAGGGCTGCTACCTGTGAGGTTTCATGTACATGATAAGAACATATTTGCTAGCCAAGGATCCTCTTCTCTCCCCCCAGTAACCTGTCTTGACACTCAAACATGATTTACACCATCACCTGGGTGTTATTTTTTTTTATTTATTTATTTTTTGCCATGCTCTGAGCCCACATTCTTCCTGTAATCCCAAAATGGTAGATAAGCTTCTGCACCCCATTGTAGGGGGTTGGGTCTTCATTCCGAAGGCTCCTGTGTACACCTTAAATAAATGTGTATGCCTTTTCTCCGATTAATCTGCCATTTGTGAGTTGATTTTTCAGCAAACCTTCTGAGGGCAAAGGGGACGCTTTCCCTTTGCCCCTACAGGATCTTTGACTTCATTTTAATGTTCTTATTTACCCTTGGATGTGGGGACATGGGTGCTTTTTACATTACATTTTACATCTTTTTTTGTATGTCTGAAATATTTCATATTGAACAAAGACATCCATATTGAAAAGTTAAACAGAAAACATAAATAAAATGGAAAATGAATCAACACATAAAAAATAGCCACAGTATGAAATGGAAGAAGAACAATATAAATAAAACTAGACAAAGATAAATGAGGGTAGATGATAAAATATATTGGAACCTATTTCAAAGTCTGTTCACAGAAACAACTCAGTATTATAAGAAGTGTGGACAACAAACAAAAAACAGAATCAAAGAATGCTTTACCAAGACAAAAGGGGTGGGGAATGTGGGCAAAACATATCCAAAACAGCAGGCACTTCCTGGGCTGTAAATCAAAGCTATCAATTGAGCTGGGCATTTACCTTGAGTTACTGCTTTTTGGGGAGATGTGAGTATACTTGTATTTAATACTTTAGGGTGGCATTTGACAATCTCCACTTTCCTAGAGTTTCAAGCAGCTAGGACTTCTCTGGTTTTTGCCCTGAAAATCCCACTTCCTGAGAAATCCCTCAGTCCTAGACAAACTGGGTTATTTGTTTACTATAGTAGGTGGGCTTGCACGGCACAGTAGTTTTCACAGAAGTCAAACTGCTATTCCTAGAATAATTTCATACTAATTCCAGATATAAAAATTTCAGCATCCTTTAGTAATTTCTAATACTAATGACTTTAATTATTTATTAATGCACTTCAAATAACCTGTGTGATTAGAGAGGCCCTCCGTCCAATAATTGCATTCCTGAAGTTGTGGTAAACATGCTTTTTGATCTGGCAGGCTTTCTTTCTCATGAGCATTTCACCTTTACATTGGCTTGCACCTTGCGTCTTTCAAATATGAGCTTTGGTGATGTTTTCTCCAAACTACAGAAATAACTTCCTATCTCCAAGGAAGGGAGGTGAGTTTCAGATATTGGTATTGTTTAAAAATAGTCCTGATAATTCTAATGGGCCAGGGATGAGAGCTATAGGCTTAGAGAAATAAGGAACAATTTTAATAGATGATCATATGTTAAATATTTTTTAAGCGTTTTATGCATGTTTATTAGATGAAAATAACTTTTTCATTCCAGAAATGCCTTTACATACTGATAACAATTGCTATGTATATGCGTATATGTATGTATATATTTGGCTCTTCATTGGAATTAGAATACTCTATAAGTTATTTAAGTATTTAATCTAAGAATTTTATATTTGATTTCTAGAATTAGAATCATGTAATGTTGGATAATATTAATGATTAACTGGCAACATTATTTGATTATAAACCCCTTGGGCCATTCTAAAGCAAAAGCAGGTTTTGATTAATGTATATTTAATCTTCTTTTACCAGAATTATGTCAAAGAGAGAAAATATATAAGAATTTATTATTTTTATTTAACAAAATCAATGATATACAGGAATCTCATCTCTTATTCTTTCTTTCGGTATATTCTATAGTACCCAATAAAACTAGCTATGCTAAATGATTAATTCCTAAATTTAAAATGAAATGTCTGCTACAAAACTAAATCATGGCTGGTAGACTGCATGGCATAAATCCTTCACAGAGTGCTATAACCTTTATCGTTTTTGAAATGTGCCCCATCAAGGAACCCTCAGGCAAATGTACAAGAGACCTATGTGACATTTACATAGCCATTGTGTAAGATTAGACTTTGTGATCCTCCCACATCATTAGGCAAAGCCTCAACAGAGCAGATTCATGACAGATTGCCCAATGCCTGATGCATAGTAAATAAATAGAGAAACAATGGGGCTTTCTTTACACTTGGGCCCCAAGTCCAGAGGGTCCCCTTACAACAGACAGTCAAGTTCAAGCCCTTCAAATAAAAGGTGCAGGACATGCATTCAGTACCAATTCTTTTCGGTAGCACATAATTACACTTTAGCAGCATGATCTTCTTCTACTACTCAGGGCTAAATAGCAGGCAGCAAATATCTTGCAGCTGGCATATTTCTGCATAACTGAAAGTGAGGTTTATTTGTTTGATTACTGATTGATTTCCTTATGGTGAAAGAGAATTTGTTGCCCCTGGTCTCTAGCAGTTAAACTTTATTCACATATATTTAAACAACATATATCTTTTTTTTTCAAATTTGCTCTCATCCTAAAAGAATAATACACGCTAGTGTAGAAGGTAAATTGAAAAAAATTTAGTTGCTTTCAGGTGGGAATGGTTGATGTTGTAGGATAGCTTGCCAACTTTTGGATGGGATTTAGTCTTTCTGTGTTTAAAAATCATTCATGAATTGCTATGACTAAGAGATGAAGTAGCAAGAACCCAGGTACAGTGACTAGAACCCCAGGAAAAGAGTCAGCAGGTCTAAATTCTGTCCCTAAAGGCAGAGATAAATAATTATTGAGATTTGGGCAAGTTGCTTGACTTTCTGTGTCTTGCTTTTTATGAATATAGGATGACCATGTCATCTGTGATACAAACCAAGACATGTCAGAGAGTAAACAAGGGTGCTAATCATAATTATACTAGATTAACAAGTCTAAACCTGGACTATACAGGAAAAACCAGAGTTTGTGGTCACTTTGTGCTATGTTTTGAATGCACGAGCATACCTTGGAGATAATGAGGGTTCGATTCTAGACCACTGCAATAAAGCAAAGAAAACAAGTCACATGAATTTTTTGGCATCCTTGCACATATAAAAGTTATCTTTTACACTATACTATAGTCTATTAAGTGGGAAATAGCATTATGTCTAAAAAAATAGTATACATACCTTAATTTAAAAATATTTTATTGCTAAAAAATGCTGACATAGAGTCAGGAAGTGAGCATAAGCTTTTGGAAAATGGTGCCATAGATGTGCTCAATGCAGGGTTGCCATAAAACTTCAATTTGTAAAAAAACACAGTATCTAGAAAGCACAATAAAGCAAAGTACAATAAAAGAAGGTATGCCTGTATATGTTCCTCCAAAATTCATATGTTGAAACCTAATCAACAAGGTGATAGTATCAGAAGGTGTGGCCTCTGAGAGGTGATTAGGTCCTGAAAGCTCTGCCTCTCCCTCTTCTGCCCTTTCCCATCTTCTGCCATGTGAGGACACAGTATTCACCCCTTTTGCTCTTTTCATCCCTTCCTCCATATGAGGACGCAGCACAAAGGCCTTCACCAGAAATGACATTCCAGCACCTTGATGTTGGACTTCCCAGCTTCCAGAATTGTAAGAAATAAATTTCTGATCTGTATAAATTACCCAGTCTAAGTTATTTTGTTAGAACAGCAGGAACAGACTAAGACACTTTGCTTACCTATAAAATTTAATAAAATTAAATTATCTCTGATATTTAGCCTTAAATGGTTATGATTTTAAATAAACCTCTCTTGAATAATAGGTTCCATTCCTTGTGACAGAATGAGTCAAAAATGGGTAAATAAGGCAATGAGTTGAGAAACTAGAAGTCAAACAATAAAATGAGACTTCCTTTTGGATCATTATCCTTTGTGTCTGTTTACCAAAACAGGGGAGAGAGGATAGATTTCTAATAAGATAAATTTCTAATAAGATAATAAGCCCTTAAAAATATTTTGTATTACTTTGTTGTTTTATACATATTTTTATTGATAAGATCTTCCAATTTATTGAAAGTCTGCTGAATTTCATGATAATCAACTTAGTGACAGTAAAGTTGTCATTTAACTTTCCATTTTCCCCTCAGATACTATAATTTCAAAACAATATCTGCATAATAATTTCTCCTCCCTCTCCTACAAGAACTGGAAAAAGGCAAGTAGAAAAACTTATAATTTCCCAGATAGCAGTTCCCAAGAGGGATTGTGGGGGTCAGTTCGGGAAATAACAAAAAGATTCTCAAACATTTAACAGAAATTAGGTGAATAGGAAGGAAGTAAATTCAAAAGCCTAGAATATTTATGTTCCAGTTCTAAGTATTTCTATTTCCCAGTAGAGACTTTAGCATTGGAATATAGTCTTTCAAAAGCATACTTTAGGACTCTGAAGGAATTAAGTTTGGATAAAAAAATCTCCTCCTACGTCAAGACTTACTGGCAAAACATGTAACTTTGAAATAAATATCTTCATAATAAGTAAATCACATTAATTCTTTTTTATATACTTAAATTGTGTTTTATAACTTATAAGGCATTTATGTATCATACATTGTCTTACCACTGGCTTTAACAACTCAGTTAATACTGGGAAATAAAAATAAATTCCTAAGCCCCCGTGACAGATTGAACAGACCTTTCTCAGCCAAAGAGATCCCACAGAAACTTCAAAATTAAGTTTCCTAGCCATGAGAAGATGGGAGGTTGGTCACACCTCAGTATACCCCCTTCATTGCTAAACTTTACCATATTATTTCCTAAGAGTTAAATGGAAATTAGCCCTGGATGAAAAAAGAATGGAAGATTTGCTGCATCACTGACTTCAGCTGATCTCCAGACCCTGCAGTCATACTTCCCCTCCTCCTTGCAGCTTCCACAGGGCTGCTGGCCAGTTTCACCATGTATTCCTTCCTGATAAAGTCCTCCTGTCCATGGACTAGTTCTGGCCAGTTAATGGAGGCTGTGCACAAGACACCTCTGTGTCCCTTGCTTCACCTTTTGATGTATAGAGCCTAGTTTTAATGCATTCAAATTGTTAAGCCTCCACCCAAACGTAAACATGAGACATATGTAACATACATGTTTGCTTACTATGCATGTGTGTGACCCCCCCCATGAAAATGCATAGCTCCTCCCGAACCTGTTGAATATGTATGTATGTGTAGCCAATACATCTGTCTTAAAGCTCCTGCCCCAACCTTCCTATGTCCTAGTGCCTGCTTTCAGTTTTAGCCAAAGGCTATGCTTCCAGCCTACAGGTTGCAACCCTTTTAAATAAATAAAACTCTCCTTTCCAGATTTATAGATTTTGTGACTTTTTTGCTCAGAAACACTTATTATTATTATGCCTTTTACATTTAAGCAATCTGAAGTTATGGAAGGTTAAGTGACCTGTCCAAGCACATATAACAAATAAGCTATTTGTTATATAACTCTAGTTTTTGATCTCAAGTATTCTTAGTGTCAAAAATAGGATTTCTGCAGACCTTGAAAAAATATTAATCAAGAAGTTTAGATCACTACTGTGTGAATTTAGTGTAACAGACAAAATGACTCTAGGAAGTTACTAAAAAAATTTAAAGAATTATCTTTTAAGATCACAACATTCCCCCTAGGCCAAATAGTTTAATTCTGGATTGGAAGAGCTGAAATTTTATTAACAAAGAATCAGAAATGCCTAAAGCTTAATTCAGGAATAAAAAGCTCAGCACTTCCAAAATAGTGATTACTACAGCAAAAATTGCAAAATATTCTACTCATGTGTAAGAACATACTTCCTTCCCTCTCTTCTTTGTTCTGGTGTAGCCAAGATTTCCTGACCTTCTTAATTTGTGTTGACACAATCTCTAATGAGGGTTTGGTTTGTTAAGAGAACTCACTAAACTCCAACTACTATAAAATAGAGCTTCTCCAGGAAGTGAAAACACTTGAATAGAGGTGCAAGTAATAAAAATAGAACCAGAGAGTCAACTTCTACATTTGACAGATATATGTGAGAGTTAGAATTTTTCTTTTAAAACAATATGGTCAAATCCTGTTTAGGAAAAATGTTTAGATTAATATTTTTTTTCTTTAAGCTACTCTTATGTCTCAATTCTTAGAAAGAAATGCTTCTAAAATGTGATTTATGTAATTTTCTGCAATAGAAAGTAGAGTATCTAGAAACTAGCTGCATCTTTTTCTTTGAGATTGCAGACCTTATTATGCCTCAGGCTCATCTTTCAGACCTTTGTTTTCATTTTATAAGACCCTTGATGAAGATATTTTAAACAACTGGCCTCCAGACATAGTTTGGAAGTTTCTTTTAGAAAAGAAAGCCCAAATATTAGCTTGTCAACTGCTTATATTTCCTTCACTGCTAAAAAACAAATTGAGTAATTCCAGATTCCTATTACTGGGATCCTATTGGGTCTTTATGTTATATATGGTCATATTCCTGACATTATTTCTGTTGAATAGATTATATAAAGAGATCATGGATCTGCTTTTGGATGTGAACATTCATTGCCTTCACATTTACAAATTTTATCATATTCTTACAATTTCCTACACTAAAAACTTAAAGAACATTTTTATGTGTCCAAGATGGCATTAATGTTTACCTTAGCTTGACTAAACTTCAGACAGGCTTCTTCTTGACTGAAGGTTCTGACTTCCCTTTTGTTGGAGCTTTATTTTAGAAAACTTGTACTATAATTGTAAATTCTTTATCTGACGCTGGATGTAAATCTTTTTTAGAAAGCCTCTTTCCAGATGTAGAACCCAGGAATGTCTTTCTCAAGAAAAAGGGAAAAACATCTAATTGAAATGAAATCATCAAAGAAGATACAACTCCTATCTCCCAGTTTCTGTGGGAGAGCAGGAACCTAACTTTAGTGGGCACCTTGCTACGTGTTGAATGTGGATCATTTTGTGTGATTCAACCCTAGACAAGATTTTTACTCATCTTGTCAGCTACTTTTAATTCTACCTACTAATAGTCTTTTTTTGAGAGAAGTAAGCTCAGGCTATTCTGAAAAAGCATTTATAACTTAATGCTAATCAGAGTAACTAATAAATACTTGGAGCTCTCTGAACAAAGATCCATAGGGGAATTGGGCACTTTAGAATTGATCTGTGAGACTGAAATATGCCCTAGGCACACATTTTAAGCTTCAAACTCCATCTCAATAGCAAGAGATTCATTTCTATCCCCTAGTTGTTACAGTAAGTTAATAGCTAAGTTAGTATTTCTGTTGTATTTTATCCACTTGTTAAATGGTATAATTTAGGAGTCAAAAGTGGTGGATAGGTGAAGGAGAATGAAAAATTAAAAGGAATTATTTCGAACAATGTAGATGGTCGCCATGGTTATTCACTTCCTTAGGATAAAAAGATTGAGAAAACTAAATTATGAACAGGAAGCAAAGCAGTGAAAAGGAAATATAAGGAAACTAAGTTGTCTCTTCTTTTAAAGGAGAGTCAATATAATCCATTCCTGTAATCTAGTCCTATACCCCTTTTGAGAGTAATAAAAATACAAAAACTTCTCCAAGTAGGCAAAATCAAGTGCTAAGGCTCATTACCCTTATGTAACTTGCAGGTTACTAGATATAACTCATAAAATATTGAATCAAAAGTGGATAACGGCCACTAGTTGTTATTTTCAGGGATGCTTAATAAATCATATAAGAAACTGAATGGTATTTCCAATCAGAAAATGGTTGACTCTGCTGAAGAATTTTTTTAAGTCCTTCCATCACCACAATCAAAAGAGAATGTTAGTCTCGTTGCTGAAAGTTCGGCACTTGTTCCCGAGGCTGCGTCAGAAGAACGAGGACAAGTGGTTTGAAGAGAAGAAAAAGGAGGTTTATTAATTTGCCAGCAAATAAGGAAAATGGAGATTCCCATCTAAAAGTACCATTGTCTTAACTATAAGAAGAAATACAGAGCTTTTAAAGGGAGGGTTTCCAGCTTCAGGCCATTGCTGTTAGCTTTGATTAATGATTTAGTTCTAGTCCCATCTCCAGGGAAGACAATCTCCTGACCTCTGCCCAGACCTGTGCCTGGACAGTTTCATTGTGCCATCTCCTGTGGTACAAAGAACAAAGGACACTCCCCTGCCCCTCCTGACCACTGGCCTGAGGCAGGGATGCAGGGATTTAATTCCCAAAAATACTGGAAGAGGTTTTAAAGAGGCATTTTGCCCCTTTTCAGGCCATTCCCTCTGTTACAGCCTCACTGAAGGTACATGTCCACTACAGAAAATATAAACACAGAAGACTCAGAGATGAATAGACATTATCATCCTGTAATCATTTTTCTTAATAAGTAATGCAGTGACCCATATCTATATGTGTGTGTGTGTGTGTGTGTATAGAGAGAAAAAGACAGAGACAGAGACAGAGAGAATGTATTTTTGAGTAAGAGTAGTTGGAAAAACTTAAATTATCTGTGATTAAAAATAAGAACCCTGTAAAGACAAGCAGATATCTTTACACTGATAGTAGAACAGAAGAACAAAATGGGACAAACAGAACCCAGATGTAGCCTAAACATTTTCCCCTGACAAATTTTTTAAAAATAAGGTATTTTTCAAAGACAGGTCATCAGAATGCTTCAGCAAAATCAGATGGGCTGCTTCTTTCAGTTCTTGGCTCTACTCCAAACCAAATGAAATATCTCTCTATTTTTGTATTTTTATTACTCTCAAAAAGTGTATAGTACTAAATTATAGGAATGGATTATATTGACTCTCCTTTAAAAGAAGAGGCAACTTAGTTTCCTTATATTTCCTTTTCACTGCTTTGCTGCCTGTTCATAATTTAGTTTTCTCAATTTTTTTAACCTAAGGAAGTAAATAACCATAGTGACCATCTACATTGTTCAAAATAATTCTCTCTGGGGCTGGGCTAAAATCTTTAGATGAGCTTTATGTAAATTAAAATGTGGATGTACTAATAAATTTACTTACCATGCTTTTTAGTTCCCTCTGTAAGGGCAGAGAATTTTCCTTCTAGCTCATAGCAACCTCCAACTCCTGGGCTTAAGCAATCCTCCTGACTCAGCCTCCCAGGTAATTGGGACTATATGCACCACCATGCCCAGAAAATTTATATATATATATATATATATACATATATATATATACACACATATATATATATTTTTTTAGTTGTCCAGCTAATTTCTTTCTATTTTTTTGTAGAGATGGGGTCTTGCTCTTGCTCAGGCTGGTCTCAAACTCCTGGCCTTGAGCGATCCTCCCTCCTTGGCCTCCCAGAGTGCTAGAATTACAGGCTTGAGCCACCGCACCCGGCCCCAATTATAGATTAACAGGAGAAAAGAGATACAAATTTATTGCATGCCTATGCACATGGGAGACATGCAAAATAGGGGACTCAAAGAAAGGCTAGAGGACTGAAATTTTATCCTGCACAGAAAGGAATACAGGCTTGGAGTTCCTGGGGGGAAGATGAAGACATGTTATAGGACCATGAGGGGAAGAAACACAAGGGGAAGCAAAGGCTGTCTTGTTCTGCAAATGAAGTCTTTCAGGTTGCAGCCCTCAGGAGTAAGAGATGGTAGCCTGTGGCAAAGTTTCTCTGTCAGACTTTAAAAATGCCATCCCTTAGTTTCCTCTTCTTGTGAATTAATCTTTCCTAGATTTTGATATGGAGACCTCAGAGAAGGCCTCTTCCTGCATGGTTTGTTTGCTTTCCTGATATAGATAAATGCACATTTCTTTTACAAAAGGATAGCTTTTCAGAATTATTTCTGTCTGCAGCCCCTCTTAAAATATGCCAAAGAAGGACACTCTGAGTTGGCGTAGTTTAATCTCCAGCTCTACATAGTCTTCTATATTCAATTTCATCTAAATTTCTTGGTAAGAATATGGAAAATACATTTTTCTTTCCATTTTCTCTTTTTTATCCTTTCCTTGCATATTTTCTTTTCTCCCATTTTCCTCCTTCTCTTCCTCCTTTCTTCCTTTCTTCTATCTTTGTTCCTTCTTTTCTCCCTTTTTTCTTCTTTTCTTGTTTTAAAGATTTATGAAAGATTACTAACGTGTATGAAACAATTAAAATACTCACTATATAGCTTTTTCAGTTTGTTTATCAACAAATATAACTTCCAAAGTTATTTAATAGGCTTATAAGCTTTGTTTGCTAGTTTTTGACGATACCAGATAAGGTCATTTTCAAGAGAATTTCTTTTCTGAAATCTCTTCAAGTATACCAAGTCTCAAAGTTTTAGATTATGCATTCTTTGGGAGGAGGTTGAGAAAAGGCTGCCTGTAACTTGAGGATACCATCACCTGTATTGCATGGGTCCTCTACGTTATTTGGCCACATTGGCTTGCAAAAGAAGTCTAGGATCACAGATAATATTCCTAGATACATGAATCTACCTCTTACTAACTTATAAAAAGCAGAGTTGATGAACTTCTTAAAGAGATTTTTGTATTGTTTTAAAGTTAAAGGGAAGGACCCTGGGGTAAAAAAGTGTATGTCTTTCTCAAAGTTTTGGCTAATTTGAGAATTTAATTTTTCCTTTCTTCTTTACCTAAAGATTGGTTGTATGCATAGTGATGTTTTTAAGCAAGTTACTATACCTTACAGAGCTCTTTAGTGACATTTTTAATAAAATGAACAACTCTATCAACGGAGAGATTGGTTGGTATTTCCAAGTGGGAAACACAAAATTCAGTCACTTTCGAGCTATATATAGCTGTACAAAGCAGAAGAGATTTGACCCACGCAAAGCATAAACATACACCCACCAGAGCATACTCATACTCAATTGAGGGGGGTAATTATATGAAGTCCATTTGGAATTATTCAAGTAGGCTTGAGGATTTGGCTGCAGTCATGTCCTTCCTTTACGCTTTTGTCAGGATTTTGTTGTAGGCAGAAGAGATACACATTAGAGACAATGCATCCTTGTGGTTTTGGCTGATCTCATCTGGATCTTACTGAATTTCCTCTTGAAATCTTTTAGCACTACCAGGTACTCTCCTTGGAAGCCTGTGGTTGTCTTCATGAAATTTACATGCAGATCTTTCCTAATATTTTTTTCTCTGACATTGGGACAAAATTTGTCTTATATAATGGCCCCTGTGAACCTATTGGAGTGATGTAACAGGATTACAGAGATAAAAATTTTGTAAGGACTATCTGCTTTGGCTTAATTATTAGCCTGGGCATTTCTACTTCACTCCTCTTAGTTTCTAGGTTTCTGTGTGCGTGCGTGTGTGCGTGTGTGTGTGTGTGTGTGTGTGTGTGTGTGTGTCCTTTAGCAGCATTAAGGCCTCTAGAATTTTTTTGACCTGTTGTTCTAGGGTTGCTGCTGAGGTTAAAAAGCCTTGCTTTTCCCAAAGTATCCCACACTTATGGAGGGCCCACTCTCTGTGTAAATATTTTTTTTTCTTTTTTATTGCCCCATATTATGGGGGTACAAATGTTTAGGTTACTGGAAAGTTAGCAGGCTCTCATAAGGTCAATCATTTCTGTTGATTTTTCTCCTACCCATCCTAAATATAAGAGATTATATTTCAAGGGTAAACTGAGATCTTTTATGGCACAGCCAGCCTGATAATTTCTCATTTCTGATGACTCATCCACAAATACATTCAATTTTGAAGTATTCAAAAAGTCTCTAATAAATCCTCCTGGAGCATTGGCAATCCTTAGATGCTAAACAGTCATGTGTTTCCTTTCTCTGGTGAGGAAATAAATATGAAAGGGTTCAATGTGCCATACTAATGGATAGTAACATGAGAAAGAGAAAGAAACAATACCTTATAATATGTAACCCAGCTCACCCAGAAATATTGTGTACTTTCTGTAAGTAGCAAAGATTTTACATCATTGAGACTATTAGGCACAAAGGAGACTTTAAGACTTTATCATCAGAAGTCTCCATGAGTTTGTCAGTGGCTGATATGTCAAGGTGGGCAATCCTTTGCCATTAGATCAAGAGAGAGACTGTTATAAGCTATGGCTTTATAGCATTATAAGCATTAAAACACATGGGTCTGACCAGTCTGTTCATGGACAAGCAAATAGACCATGTAGGGGAGAGTTAAAAATCATGCAGGGAAAAGTTGAAGATATAACTTTAGTTTGCAAAATTTCTGTGCATGTTTATCTTCCCCAAGCGACAGATCTGTCATTGAGAGTTTGTTTGGTCAGGTCATAAAAAGAAAAAGCAATTTCAAAGAAGATAGAAACACACTGTCTACAATAGCCAGTAAACCTAAAAATTGCCTGAATTATCTTTTAGTAATTAGCCAAGGTAAGATGTGAATGGCTTGTTGTCAATCAGAGGTAAGTGATTTAACTTCATGAGAAAAATTATGAAACAATTTTAAAGAAAGGAAGAAAGATAGAACAGATGAACAAATGAACAAATGAAAAATTTGCTAACAAAATTGTAAATTTTTTTCTTTAATGTATTTTTTCCCTTTGGGGGCTAGAACAATAAGATGGTAATAAAATTTGTTTTAGAGCTTTACTTGTGTATCTTAACTAAGGTCATCATTAGATCAAGGTAGAATTATAAAGAAACCTGAGGTCCTTGATAGTCTAAGAATTTGTGAAAAGTAAAATCATTGAATCTCTGGGACACGAAAATCCATGCACACTGTTAGTTTGACTAAGTAAAGCTGAACAAGTGTAAAACACCTGTATCCGAGGAGATTCTAAAGAGATAAGAATATATGTTGATAAGTATGGATGGTTGGGGTTGAGGAAAGAACAATATTCAGATCTGGCATCCCTGGAAACCTGGGCACAATTGTTTTACAATCCTATCTTAATAAATGCCCCAAAGTCTGTTGACCTTCTTAGGGCAAAGAATTCATAGGATAGAAGAATTAGATTGCTTTTACTACTAGTTCTTATACTATGGGCTTCAATTTTTCCTCTGCTTCTAGTTTCAAAGGATAATGTGCAAGCTTGAAAAAGATTAAAGATCAATCATCCTGAACCATGGTGATCTCAGCTCCTCTAATCTGATCAATAGTTGTAGAATCTTAGGACGATAGAGAGTCAAGTACCTTATAGATATCTTCAATTTGTGCCTTATATAGCACAAGAATTCAGGTAAATCTCATCCTAAATTAGATATGGCATGATTGTGAATATGGGAGTGTTCAGAAATGTCAAGAAAGAGATACTCTGAAAAACACTTAACTTGGCATTCCAATTACATAATAAAATTCTCCTATTTAAAGTAGATAAAATGATATCACAGAGGAGAAAAATATGCTTTCCAGCCAAAGACCAAGAGTAACAGTTATTGGCAAGGAGAGAAAGAGTGACTGACTGCTGCTGCTTAAGTCATTCAGTGACTCCACAGGATAGGGATGGACATAATGTTGGGGTTTATTGTCGAAAATGTAGCATCTATGCCTATTAAAATAATAAGAAAAAACTAACTTTGCTCTCTAATGGGTAATGACAATTCTTAAAAGAGAAGAATTGGAAATTGAGCCCTACATTCTCCTTTTAAGCCTACCAGATATATCCTTGCCTCTTTATTTTTCTGGACAAAGCAGGGCATTTGTTATTTTCGTGTTACTGTAGTTAACTGAACTCTTGCAACGAGTTTGGGAGACACTAAAACTGACAAATGTTTAATTTGCAAAGTCATTAATTTGTTTTGTACCATACTCTGTTTTTGTTTTAAGGCCCTTTCAAAATGTTCAGACACTACACATGGTATGTCAGGGGAGTCAGAGGAGTTATTTCCCATCCTAGATTTTGTTTAACTTCTAGCTATACATTTGGGGAATGGATTTTTATTGTTAATTTATAATTGTATTGTGTTCAGTGAATAAAGCTCATGTGACATCATACTTTATTATTCATTACTTTTGACTTAGCATATGGTTAAATTTTTGGACTGTTTCATATGTATTTCAGAAGTGTCTTTTTTCTATGTTTTTGTTTTTGTTTTTATTCATTTTTTAGGAGCTACACGAAAGATAGTGACTGCTGAGAATACATACGTTCACATATGCACATACAAACATGATAAACCTGTTAAATAGCTTATGATTGAGATTCTCTTAAGTGAGCCGCCATCAGTTTCTTCCCTCCTGGAATGTACATTCCTCTACCTCCTTCAAAAAGTCTGGTCACTTTCCCTTCCCCTTAAACCTGAGATGACCCTTGTGACTTGCCTTGAATAATAAAATGGGGCAGAAGTGGTGCTGTGGCAATTCTAGATCTAACCCTTGGTAGGCTTTTACTTACACTCAGGGAAACAGCCAGTGTACATTCAACAAATTTGGGCTAACCCAGTGATTGAGAAGATGCTGTATGGAGAGAGGGGGAGGCTGGGTAAAGGTGCACTGAGATATATGACCCGTGACGATGTCTCCTTGTACCTTCCTATCCAGCTAGGTCTTTAGATGAAGCAGCTTTGTGAGTGTCCCAGCTGATACCACATGGACCTGAAGAACTATTCAGCCAATCCTTGCCTGAAATCCTGACCCTCAAAATTGTGAGAAGTAATAAACCTCTCTTGCTTTTAGCCACTATATAACCATAGATAATGAAAACAAACAAACCTAGCTATCTATAACTTTTTTTGTCTACTTTTTATTGTTTGATTAAAAAAATCCAGGTCATAATGTTCTGCTTTGACTAGGAATTTACTAATTTATATTTGAAATTATATCATTATCTGATTTACATGTTTATAATGTTATTGTTAGCTATACAAATAATATATAATGAACATTTATAGAAGGCTTATATTGTACCTGATACTTTTCTAAGTGCTTTACATATGCATTTAATCAACACAGCAAGTGATTGGTTCCTACTTTTACCATGACTTTATGGTTAAAAAAACAAAATGAAGCATAAAAAAGTTCTCTAAGTTGTCCAAGGCCACACAGTGAGAAGGAAGCAGAGCTGGGATTTGAAGCCAGGAAACCTTAAGGTCTCCATTCAGGCTTTTCTCTTCATTGTTGACATTCTCAGGTTTCACTGACTTTTTTTCCCTTTATACAGCTCTATTTATGATCTATCTTTTGGAGAATTATTAAATTGAGGGGTTAACTGTAGAAAAGAGGAATGACATCCTTCCAAAAAAGCATGGGAGAGGTAAGGATGCAGATAAGTTTATAGATGGGGTGCCAGAAGTTAAAGATGTATATAATATCAAAGAATAAAGCTATAAGATAAAATAGGAGAAAATAATAATGAATATTTATGTTTTATTTTGTCTTAAAATACCCTTCATCAAATAGCAAACATAGTACCTCAACTTTATAGTTCCAATATTTTCAAAATACAGTGAGAAAATTCTTATGTATCTTATCCACGTTCTTCAAGACTTACCCACCTAAAAGCCTTATTCCTTTTAATTGGTTTTGGAGAAGTTTAGTAAAAAATTGAAATGCAGCTCCTTACCTCCACATTTATTATGGTAATTAAAAAGATACAATCTGTTATATTTCAAAATTAAAAGTAAATTTTATGTTTCACAGCAAATTGGAAGGCAATGTCATATGGCAAAATTACAATGAGTTACATTCTTCTGATTCTCCATTGTTTAGGATATATTACATCTCAAGATATCACAATTATAACTTCAATCATTTTTTTAAAATAGGTTGACCAATTACAGAAAGATGAGCCATGTTCTTAAAACAAATGCACAGAGAAAACAAATAAGCTACTATAAATGGAAAGCCTTTGTACTAGTATAAAATCCAGTGTGCTCATTTCTACAGAGTGTCTGTGATATAAAAGCTCTGAAAATCTTTTAATCCTTCATCATATTCAGTAAAATTAAGGGAGAGTGGGCAAGGAAGGGGAATAGAGTCACATTTAGATCAGATTTATGCTTATTGATCAACAGAGAGGATCTGGAAGAAGCAAACCCCTTCTTAGACTTCCATGTGCTACGGGGCAGACATTAACCATGTTTCTTGATTTGCTAATGAGAATTAGTCTTAATCCCATCCTTCTAGGTATGATCCATCTATTGGTTTATCTCTATGCATTTCTTGGAAGATTTATTTAACCTGGTATGAGTAGTATTCCCCTTAAAAAGGAGAGCCCAGATCTGCACGCCAGAAACATGAGTGTATAACTTTGGGCAAATTACCTAATGATTTGGGGCCTTTATTTCCTTATCTGTAAATAATGTTTAACGCCTGCCTTACAGCATTATTGCTGAGATTCAAAATAATGAATGTGTAGTATCTAACACATATGCCACATAAATAAAAGACTCATTGACTTGTTCTTAATGATTATTGTCTCAGGATAAGTATTCAGATCTTTTATCTTGGAGGGAATGATAAAGGTATTAAGTCCCAGAAAATCTTCTGATGATAAATTGCTTCCCCTAAAGTAATTGCACAGTTCTAGAGACTACTGAGTAGGTCATGGGCCTGCTCAAATAACATATCCCTTGAGTGAATATTTGATACTGAAGTTATATAAATTATAGATGCCATAAATGTTTCTATTAACAGATTTCCATAAATTTCATATGGGTTTTTTTTTTGTCAATAACTAAATCTTAAAATATATCTTTATTTATTGTGGAAATATATACTCTAGCTCAAGCTGAGTATCATGAAGAGCAAAAGGTACACACTTTTTCAAATCATGGACATTTTAAACAGTTAATCAAATACAGGCTGTTCTTTCTTAGTTTGATACATATGCATTTCTGTCACTACAATTTAGTAAAATAACACAAATCTCCAAAGATAATGACTCAGATTTCACTTATCATGATATATTAATTGTGAGTAATTGCATAAAGTATTTTGCTGCTAGTTATTCCACCCACAAATCACTACATAAATGTTCATCATTATCAGTGGTAAATCACATCAGTTCTCTAAAAGTCTGTCAGTGAATGGTCATGGCATATCTGTTATTCAGTTCATACACAGACAGCAATGTGTATAGTTGTGGTACTTACTTGTTTCCCAAAGATAAATTCTTATGACATTTTACAAAAATGGATAATCAAAAAAGAAAACTGCTCAAAAAAGATGAAAGAGTAGCAAAGAAACAAAAAGTAATAAGCGGGGTGTCAGCAGATAAGCAAGCTCTGAGCCCCACTGAGGCTTTGCAAAGCCTCTCAGGCTCTCACAATCCCATGACAATCTGTATTGCTCCCTCCCCAGGTCAAGGGGAGTAGAGATCAGACAAACCCCTGGTAGCCTCAAGGTCCCTCCTAAAGCTTTGGGCATTAGTGTGCTCCACCTGGGGGACCAGGGCTTACCACAGACATGAAAGAACAACGAGGCATTGGCTCTTTCATGCAAACTTAAATCAATGACAAGGAGAACAAACCCATGGCTAAGCATAGCACCTTCCAACTCAGGCAAACAGGGCACCATTGACTTGTATTCACAAGTAACAACCACCATCTCAGAAACTAAGCTAGGGGACCTATTTCACAACACATTTTTGGGAATAGATGAAGACAGCTGGTCAGAGGCCACCTGAGAGTTTCATCAAACCTGCTAGAACACCCCATTGGCAACTCAAGTCCAGACTCCTCTCCCTGGCACAGTCAGGGATCAAGCTCAGAGACAGGGGAGACTCAGAGACAGGCCCATAAGCCAGGCCTAGCACCCCCCCCAGGTCTCAATCGAGAGGCCAGATAAAAAGGAATCAGTGAAAGAACTCCAGAAACATAAAAAATCAGAGCAAAAGGACACCTCAAAATAAAATAATAACTGCTTACCAATGGTTACCACCCAAAATGAAAAGATTAAAATGACACGGAAGAATTTCAATTTTTTCAGTTCCCTGTACAATATTAACTGATAGGATTTTTAAATTTTGACAAAATTTTCTTTTTGTGTGTGACAGGGACTCACTCTGTCACCCAGGCTGGACTGCAGTGGCACGGTCATAGCTCACTGCCATCCTGAACTCCTGGGCTCAAGCTATCCTCCTGCCCCAGCCTCCAAAATAGCTAGGACTACTAGTTGCATGCCCCCACACATGGCTAATTTTTTTATTCTTTGTAGAGAAAAGGTCTCGCTATGTTGGCCCATGCTGATCACAATCTTCTGGGCCCAAACAATCCTCCCACCTCAGCCTCTCACAGTGCTGGGATTACAAATGTGGACCACCATGCCTGGCCAATATTTTCTTAAAGCTACAGAAAACAGCATAAATTTTCCCACTGATTATCTAAATTTCCTTGCATCTTTTCAGTTTGCTCACTCATTTTTACAGTCCTGCACTACTATACAAAGCAAGGACTGTTTATACCTACTGATTAAACACTTTGAATATGATGATCCACCATTTTCCATGGTGTTTACGTTTTCTGATGTATTTCCATACATAAGAAAATATGTGAAGAATTTTCTTATCACTTACCCAAAAGGCAGGACACCCATTAACCACAGATTCTGTACAGGAGGAAATGGAAAATTAGAGAGAGTAAGTTACATGCCTCAAGTCAGAAAACGACTCTAAATGGTAGACCTGAGATTTGATATTTTAACGTTAAAAATCCCCACCTCATATATATGCTGGTGCTATTTCTCAGTAGTTATAGGACCACAACCAAATTATTTCAAATCAATCAATTCTGTTAATCAACACATTGAAATATGGCAAAGATAGTTTATCCTATCATCCTGGCAAGTCATTTAACATCCCTAAACATTAGTTTTCTTCATGGAAAGAGTCCAGAGAATGTTAGTTACCTATGTTACATGCTTGTTGAAAGAATTAAGTGCAAGTATAGAGCTTAGCATATTACATTTGGTAAATGTTAGTCATAGGACCCCTTCTTTCTATCCATAGTTCCAAATATTGAATAGAATTAGTTTGTTGTTACTTCCATATTCATTGCTGTGTAATAGCACAAAGTTTACACATTTAAGAAGAATGAATGATATTAATATTAGTCTAATAATAGACAACTCAGTGGCCCAGTATTAAAGAAATATTTCCATTGAATGAGAATTGCCCATGCTCAAAAGAAGAAAATTTGTGCACAGAGACCCAAATCAATACCTAACAAAGCAACTTCAAGATGGGCCTGGAAAGTAACATGGATATGATGCAGTATTATTTTCCTTCCACCTTGGCTATTGGGCTTGGAAATTGTGATTCCCACAAGTTTCCAAAAGAGAAGTTTATATAATAAATAGGAAATGCATCAATGGGATTACGTCCGGGCTAGAAGACAGCGTTAATTTTGGCTAATTTCTAGAGAGTATGGCAAAACTTTTAACAAGAAGAACATTGTAGGTGCTTTGATTCAGTTGTAATCAAGCAAAAGTAGCTCTTAGAAAACCCTCAAAAATAAATTATAATGCATCTAACTGTGAACATTTAATGAGAAATACAATTATTTGCCAAAAAGTGTAAATATTTTCCTTCAAACTACATTAATCAATGCAATTTTTAAAAAATTCTCTGGCCTCTTAAAATTCTCTTCCTTCCTTCTTTCTTCTTTTATTCCTTTTTTCCTCCATTCTTTTAAGTAAAACCTGAATGGGTTAAAAGTAACTAGAATTGTCTGGCAAAGTCCAATAAAACTATTAATGTCGAAATAAATTGCAGGTGTTATATATCAGGATTTTTATCATATATAACTTTTATATTTTAACCATGGTATAGTCAAATATACATAATAACAAAAAGTAATTTATTGAGACTTGGTTAAATTACTTAAATTTTTTAAATTTCCTTTTCCTAAAAAAATTATCAAATAAGTCATAGAGTATGTTATAATAGAGGAAAAAACAGATGTTTACAGCAACATGTTGTATGAAACTTTCAAAATTAAAGCATGAGAAGAAAAGATAGAGAAAAGATTACATTGACATAGAAGAAAATAGTTTCACAAAAATTCTGGACAAAGCCCCTGAAGTTTTTTATAGAATGGTAAGAAAAAGAAAGGGAAATTATATACAAGTACCTAGTAAAGGCCAAATATTTTCTAAATTTTATCTCATAACGGGAGTGGATATTAGTGTTCCTACTACACGAATGAGTCAGAAAAGACACATGCCTTGCCCATGGTCCTCCAGTGAGTAAGGGGAATTCACGCCCTGGTTAAAAATCAATATTCCAAAACCTACATTCTTTTCACTGGTCCACGTTGTTTACTAAGAAACACCAACAGTGATGTCTGAGAATTGATTGCATTGTTCATAACCTAAGAATAAGGCAGCATGGAAAGATAGGAATGAAAAAATACATATTTGGACAAGTCAACCAGTATAAAAACTGTTTTTTGGTGATAGACATACTTGCTAAGTAGGAGGAGGTGAGTAAAAAGTTATTTTCAGAGTTCAGGCAAAGATCTATAGCTTTTTTCTAAATGATTCAAATGTGTACTTGAGACAATGCTTTTTCACTTTTTTTCTAACAAATATTTTTAAACTAAATGATTGTAAAAACAAGTAATTTCACTTGTATACCTTCTTCACTCAAGCTAATTCATGAATCCAAATTTTATGTGGCCATTTTACTCCTATGTTAAAAGCTATATTTTTTTTCTGGAACATGGGTCTCCATTACATAATTCAATCACTAAATATCACTGTGTTGAGGAGCCTTAAGTGACATTTTACTGAAGTAGAAAATGCAATTGCGTGTCTTTGTAGAAGACAGTGGAGAAGAAAAGTGAACATTGTAACAACAAAAGGCAACAAAAACTCAGGACAAATGAATCCCTTGATGCAATAGGATGGTGCTAAAGATTCAGTCATACCAAAAATACTTATTTAAAGTTTATTGTATCTTTTTTCCAAACTATTAGCTGAAGGAAACCGAAAGTAAATTATCATTATCGTGGTAATACAGGAACACTGAAAAATGTATGTTTCCCTGACCTCTTTAAGGCCAGTGACATTCCAAATCATTTACTTACCAAAGCTTATTCTGCAGAAATAAGTATCATAATTAGTAGATTTCAATTTCCCTGTTTCTTTCAATGGTTTTCACTATCTGTTAAATTTATTATTCAGTAAGAATCTGTGAAGTTAAAATTACAAGAAAGATGTGTATTCATATCTGTAATGCCGTTCATGTGTCATCTGTAGAAGTGTCAAAGAGTAACAAATCCAGGATTTTCTTTTTGAGTAAGAAAAAGCTAATGGGGCAAAATAGTGCTGAATCCCAGCAGATTACCTAACATCCTGAGGATTCTAGCTGTCACTGGTGTAATGTCCTAATTAGTTTTGTTGTAGGAGGAACAGCGTGAGAGAGCTCGATCTTTATTGAAGGCTGTAGCTACTTACTTCGAGTGTAAAATTTATATTGTCTTAGGTAATAGCATCAAGCTGCAATATGAACACTGGATTTAATTTATGTTACCATTTAGAGGCTATGTGTATTCTGCAAAAGTCATATTAACAACATTCTAGTCATTCTTACATGACAGCGCCTGTATTTATTAATAATAACATCCTAGACACATTATTTTTTCCTCCACATCCCTCCCCAGCTACAGCTTACAGAAATTCAGTAAATAAAATAAAGTTTATGGGTTTAGGGATATATTGGTTTTCGGCAGTAAATGATAGGAAAATCAAAGGATACAGAAATTGAGGTATCTACTGAAGCAATCAACTCACTCTTATAGCAGCCTTTCCCTGCAATGCCGAAAAAGGACATAAAATATTATAGAAGCATGTTTAAAATTATACATATATTTCCATATGCATGTAACCATAATATATATATAGTACCTTGTGAGAAAGAGAATAATAAATGAAATAATGTGAACTTTTCATTTCTTTTCTTTTTGTAACTGAAAGCATCATTGACCATCTGAGTGGCATTTTCTCAAAAGGATGGCAACTGCTAGAGCTCCATCAAGTCCAAGGTAACATTCCCTCCAATCTCACTGGCTCACTCTTTAGCTTCCTTCAGGTCTTTACTCCAGTGTCAGCTTCTCCATTAGGACCTTCCTGGAAACCCTATATAGAAATCCAACCACTTTGACATTTATCTTCCTAACCCTAGGCTTTATCTTTCTATACTCTCTAACATACTATACAGTTGCCACTTGGTTTCTGTGGGGGGTTTGTTCTAGGCCCTCTGTGGATACCAAAATCCACAGGACATTCAATACTAAAATCCAAGAATGCTCAAGTCCTCGATATTTAGTATAAAACAGCATAGTATTTGCTTATAACTTTTCTATACTTTAAATCATCTCTAGACTACTAATAATACCCAATACAATGTAAATGCTATGTAAATAGCTGTATGCTGTATACTGCTATGTAAACAGCTGTATTGCTTTTTATTATTGTGTTGTTATTTTATTGTTTTTTTAAAGAATATTTTTGATCTGTAGTTGGTTGAATATTCTGTGTGGAGCCTGCAGGTATGGAGGGCTGACTGTATATGCTATTTATATTATTGTCTATCTCTCTTACTAGATTGTTAACTATGCAAAAATAGAAATTTTATTCAGTTCTGAGCCACCATCATTTAAAATAATGTCTGGAATTTGGTAGACATGAGTAATTTTTTCTTGAATGGATTAACTTATAAATGAATGAGACATTTGACACTATCAGTTTGTTTAGCTGTTGCTCCTGTCAGCTTAGCTGTCTCCTGCCGAAAGCTGTAGCTTTGAGGTCCTCCTCTCTTCTCAAACTAAACTTCTCTCCTCCCCTAAATTTAATCTCTCCTTATCTATCTGAGACATTTTTGAGGTAAGAGAAAAAGTGCTAAATTGGATATTTTGAGGTGGAGTGGGTTTTTTTGTTTGTTTTGTTTTGTTTTTAGTTTTTACCACTGAAATAGTATGGGATTACAAGTGAGTTATTTCAACTTTTTGGGTCTCAGGAAATGAAGTATAGTCAAGAGTATGACATTTACCAAGATACCTGAATGTATGTCTCAGCACTGCTGCTTACCAGCTATGCTATCATGCTATGTATATTATCTTAGCAAGATTTTTTTGGTTACATTCTTTGAATTTTTGTTTTTGATGTGTTTTTTTGTTTGTTTGTTTTTTGCAAAAATAGACCAAGAAAATGATCTGTTTTAGTTGCTAAGTTCTTGGCTTTAACCTCCAAACCCTCTGTATACTTGGCTCTGAGATAATGGGGCTGGGATCTGCACAGTACTTTTCTGCTCTGTTGGCTGGCTACCTGTTAGGTTCTGCCAGTAGCAAACACTAGAGGGCGTCCCCGAGCCCAGAGGGAGAAGAAGTAACTAATTCCTTCCTGTCTGCTTCCTGTTGGCTTCCAGTCTGCTGGCAGTTCCTAAGAGTTGTGCCTGCGGGGTTGCTTTACCCTGGCAGCAGCCTTTGAATCCTGTTTGCTGTTTTTCCAACACTTGTGAAATCAACTGTATGCCCCTGTTTCCTGCTGCAGACACCAGCACCAGCCACACAGCACCACCTCCTTAGAGATCTGAATTTCAGGCCCACCGGACCCCTCTCAGCCCCTGAATTTTAATAACTCAACCTATTCCCTTTGTTCCTTCTGCCCGAAGAGTTGGTAGCTGCTTTATGAAGTAGCTACGTGTGTGAAACCTTAAAGTTATCTTTTTACCTGTTTTAATAGTTAGCAACTTTATATCTAGTTAAATCTTGACATTAATTTCTCTCTTGTTTTCTGTCCCCTGACATGATGCTGATTGATACACTACCTGTCCTGTCAAAGTCATAGGGTTATTGTGAAGATAAGATGAGATCATGTCTAGGAAAACATTCTGTACAACTCAAGATTGTCTGAAAAATGAAGTGACCGGATTGGGGTCAGCGATGCAGGGTGGGCTTCGTGTACCTCTAATAGGTTTCCCCAAATGACGCATAATCGAATATCAAGTCCAAAAGTCAAAAATATTTATGTCATCAAATAACAACCCACTCACTCATCTGTGTGCATCAGAGGAAACAAAAAACAAACAGAAGACTGACTGCTTAAAATGTGGACGAAGAGGATGGCACAAGTTATACCCACGGGAGGAAGAATGCATGGGGTCCAAAGTAGAGGGCACTTTGTTTAACAGAACACATTAATCAGTGTCTGGGTTTTAAAAAGGTGAAAATAGGTCCGTAACTGAGTTTCAGACTGGAGCTACAGGGAGCTGAATCATGGAATCAATTATTCTGGAGGTGCTGGGTGGAGGGGGCAGGGAAGAGGAATTGGGCTAAGTAGCATGGCAGGAAGAATAAAGACAGAGACAGTGGAAACAGTCTGAGTCAGAGAAAATCACTACAAAAACAAGGCAATCTCATATTCTAGTTTAAATAACTTGTGTTGCTGCTGCTGCTGGTGCAAAAATCCCTGCATCACTCTCTTTAGTAAAGTCTACTTTATGCATATAGCTTGTGTGAATGGTGCTGGGTATTGTGTTTATTTGCAAATCAAGGGAAAGTGGCTGAAGGCCAGTGCAGAGCAGACAGATGGAACCACCCATAAGAGGTGATGGCTCCGTGCAAATGAGAATCCCATGGGGGCAGGAGTTTTGAGTCTGAAAGGACCAATTAGAAAGGCTGATGGAAGGACAGTAGAAGCTGCTGCCACTCCAAGACTGAGGCATGTACAAAAGCAGCCATCAGGGAGGAGCCATTGGGAACCACATGCATATCTCATATTGCACAATAGGCATAAACAGTGGAAAGTTTACATCAAAACAAGGGGAGTACATAAAAACCATGACAAAGGTTAAGCTCCCCTCTGCCTTCCCGGCCCTGCCTCTACTCTAATCATCTCTTGGAAAGATGTTCAGTTAAGAACTCTCCTTTCTAATAATTTTATAGTTTGGAAGTAGCAAATGAATTTTCACGCTATTTTTCATCCTCCTCTTACCCCTGGCTCTTGACAACTGCCCAGACAAATGTACATATTCCCTGAAGCACCCTCACTGGCATCCCCAGCTCCCACACCCACCGCATGCATGCCATTATGGCCACTCCTTTCCAACTTCTTAGGACCTTTCTACCCTAAGAGTGCTAAGAGTGCTGTGTCTTTGCTTCCTAGAGTAGCTCATTTCCTATACATCCCTCCTCAGTCTACCACCAAGACTCACCACACACGTGCATGCACACACACACACACGTAGGTTTCTAATCAGTTCAGTGTGTGCTAATTTCAGAGACTTTAGCATATATCCTTTCCCCCTAAAGAAAATTCTTCAATGACTAGGAGAATGCTGACTACAGTTATAGATATTGCCTTATTTTAAATAAAATTTGCAATCCAGCTGTTAGTTAGGGATGCAGTCATCGGAGAGCTTGGCTAAACTGAAAGATTCACTTCATGAGCTCCCTCATGAGACTCATGGCAGCAGTAGTGAGACTCTCTCACTACCTGGGCTTTTCCGTAAGGCTTCTTATGATGTGGCAGCTGGATTTTCTCAGAGTGAATGCTCCCAGGAGAGAGAGGGGGCACCTAGCATGGAAGGTTTCTCTTCTATGATCCTAAATCATACTTGGTAACAGGGAATATGAGGTTAGTTTAACAAGAAAAATAAGTGTTTAAATCTCTACGACATATTATACATTCCAAAGTTCACGATCAGTTCTATGTATGGAAAACTGAGAAGGTAATCATTTCTGTAATCCATGGTGAAAATCAAGATTCTGGGAAGGTAAGTGAGTGACCTGAGGTCCTACATGTCCTTAGTAGCAAAACTGAAATTATAAGCAATAGGAAAAAAACATTCAGAAGGTGGAGTCAGAAAAACCCTATTCCTCTATTAATCATCTTTATGATCTTGGGAATATTTCTAAACTCCCCTGTCCTGAATTTTCTTACTTTTCAAGTGATAAATGCTGCTAATAACAGAGTTATTAGCATCATGGCTGAATACATATATACTTTAGAGCAAGACAGCTAGATTCCTTCTCCTGCTCCATCCACTTACTACCAATGTGACCCTGAGTAAGTTACATCACCTTTAAGCCTCATTTTCTTGACCAAAGTATTGAAGATCAAAACAGCACCTACCATTGAGCTTTCCTGGAGAATATTTAATAAATATTTAATATTTATACGTAGATCCCTTGGAACAGTTCTTACAACATGGGAAACATGAAATAAATAGTAGTTACCACCAGTATTAACATTACCTCAAAGGATTGTTATCCAGAGTAAATATGGGAATGTTTATGACACACCTGGTGTTATGCCTAGTGGTCATTCAGTGAATGATAGTGAATTATGCTTCTGAGAGTATTTGGAATATCCGCAGTAAGTCTTTTACAGGAGAAGATTCACTTGGGTTTCACTATTTCTGAGTGAGAGAGGGCATTTCAAATTATCTTCTATTTTTTTTCCCTCTGAATTTACTAGATAGGAGAAGTGTAAGAAAAATAATACTGCACTTAACATCATGAAACCCTGTTCAAAATCAGTTCTGTCACTTTTCTTTTTAGCTGTGACCAAGAATAAGTCAAAGCTTTCCTCTACGTTAGTAGGGGTCCTAAGGCAATATACTTTTTGGGGTCTCAACCTCCCTCCCTCATTTTCCACAAGCAAATACCAATTTATAACTTATTTCAGCTGCCAGATTGTCTACTATAGTAATTAAAGTCTGTAGGACTTGACTTTAAACAGGATGAAATCACTTTGTTATAATGGAGTAAGCTGAACTTAGGTGCTAATATTAATACAAAGGTTGGAAAAAGTAAATTTATGGTTGGATTTTAGTGACACAGTTTGAAGGTTTTCCTCATTTATTTGTGCACATGTGGCCAGCTCACAGTTGCTGGGCGTACTTGATAAGATCCATGAGTACTGTGATTTAGAGCATTAGGAGAAATGGCCCTCTGGCTTTCTCTGCAGAGGAGGAGTCTTTGGGGAGAGGGTGTATACTCCAGTCCCTGCTATCTGTGTGGTACCTGCTGGAACCTCAGGTAAAGCAGCTGCCACTGCCTTGACCGGAAGAGACAGAGATCTCACTCCGTAGTAACCATAAACTGCAGGGCAGTACTTTCACTTAGGAACTCCACTGGGCTGAGTGCTGTGCCCAGGGTGGGAAAAACCTATGATGCTTTGCCATCCTTTGGGCTGGGCATCTCCCGTTCTGCCCAACTCACAGTAAGTGAACCAGTGGAAAGAGGCAGGAAGTTTGCTTTTGTTTTCCTCAGAGCCGACAAGTCTATTTTTCCTATATTTCTGCTCCCTCAAGTAGAGGAAAACCAATCCACTTTTGGCTCTAAATTTAGAACTATATATATAAAAAAAAGTTCACATCTTAAACCCCTGTCCTTCAAGTCCTCCCTATAATGATACATGCCTTTAAGAATTATTGTAAGGATAAGGTAAATTATGTATGATAAAAGTGCTCCAAAACTGTTTCCTTTCACTTTTTTTCTTCTATATGGAATGAGAGAAAAGGAAGAAGGAAGGAAGCCATTAGTGTTCCTAGACAGAGATATAGATTACAAAATGAAGAAATGGAGATATAGAGTTTAGAAAATGAAGCTTAAAAAAGAAACAAGAAACAGTACTTGTAATACGGTTGCATTTTACTTGTGTTCTTGCAAGAAGGGATGACTCTAGATGGAGAAGGTGTCAAATGCAAAGAAAGCCTCAAGCTGAAAAAGAGACTTTTCTCACAATAAGCATCTTGCATTTTGCTGAAGTAACGTGGAAACAAGAGTATGTACACAGAGTGCTGGCTGCCATCATTCCTTGGAGGGAAACCTGGGGAGTGTCTGTTTTATCAGCATCCACAACACTTGCCACGGAGAGCAATGTAAAGCTTTTTACACTATTCTCACATAGGGGAATAACAGTGATGCTAGGTGTAGTAACTGTAAATAGTCACGGATGTCAATGCAGCAGGTAGTTGAGGACACCTCCACAGGCTTTGGATTTTCTGGGGTCACAGGGCTGACTTTGCCAACCCTCGACATCCAGGGCTTGGACCAGGTAAATACCAGTCAAGGATTTCAAATTTAGTTCTTGTTTAATTTTAATTGGAACCCTAAATATAGCCTTCTGAGGTACTCTTCTTGGTGTGTTTAGTTAACAAATATCTATTTTAAGAAGTTTTTCCTTATGTGTCCCTATCATCAGTCAAAGAACTTTAGGAACAATTGAAAAACATGTTTCAGTACTGCGCTACTTAAATTTCAATTTAAAATAAAGGCAAGAGATACAGACAAACCTTGGAAGTGTTTTTTTTTTTTTTTTTTTTTTTAGACAGAGTCTCACTCTGTTGCCTGGGCTAGAGTGCTGTGGCGACAGCCTAGCTCACAGCAACCTCAAACTCCTGGGCTCAAACGATCCTCCTGCCTCAGCCTCCTAGATGGAAGTGTTCTTTAGCTTGAGGCATTTCAGGGTTCACCCTGAAGGTGAAAAAAAAATTTCTACTAAATAATAAAATTATTATTATTATTAACTATAGCTTTCTTTCTCATGTATTATTGTCATGGACCACCTATGAAAATAGTTATTTTATAAAAAATATCATGAACAATTACCTATTTCAAATCACTTTGTTTTTTTCTCATCTTTTAAGTACATTATTTTAATATTTTTTTCTCTTTTGTAACCAATCGTTCTCTGATAGTAAGTAAATTATTTCAGATAATTCCACTGAGTAATATGTAATTTTTTGAGTGTTTTTTAAAAAATATTCTAGACATTGAGCTAAGCACTTTGCAATAATCTTTGTATGTAAAGAGGAAATAAAATAGAAAGCCGTCTGAAATATTTTCTTCTC
>CAUYRT010043337.1:0-75749 GCA_963574885.1 Lepilemur ruficaudatus | reverse complement strand
GGGTCAGCGGTCGGCTTCACAAAGACAAGAGCACATTGTGAAGGGAGTGAGCTGCCTCCGTGACCCCACAGCCGTGTTTAGCTGCAACACGGCTTCGTCTTCTCTGACAGCAAACACCAAGGAAATGCGGACACTGGAGAGAGGGGAGCAGTTTGGAAGGTGCAGGATGAAGCCAGATGGAGAAGTCAGATCGATCCGGACACTCGCACAACGGCGGGCAGAGCAGACCCAGCCCAGGCACGTCAGAGCCAGGCGGACACAGAGAACGGCACAGGGCTTCAGAGGAGCCTGAAAGCAGCATCGAGACGAGTCCCAGGAAGGCTAACGCCAAAGGACAATCTTAAAACCCATCTTGACCGCCAGAAGCTAGCGAGAAAGCACAACTGGTGGCATGAGACCTGACAACCCTCCACTGTCGTTCTGCGTTAACCGGACCCCCGCAGGGACGGCTGGGAGCCCTCGAAGGGAACTGCACGTATCAGTCTGCAGAGGCATCGGAGCAGCACCGTCGAGTCAGCCAGCTCACTGGTCCTGCCCTCCGGCCACACAGAAGATCCCACATGGACAACTCCCCAAGGACAGCAGCCACGTACCCTGGGAACCTAACCTGGAAACGATCCTTCCCAAACCTGAGGATGCAAACAAGGTCACTCCGTCTAGAGAAGATCCAGATGTTCAACAAGTTTACATCTGAGATTCCCAAATCTGCTTCCTGACTTTCCTGTATCTAGGAATGCACATAAGCTAAAATGTTAAAGCAGAAAAAGTGCTGCTTAAAGGAGAAGGTGTACAATTTGTCTTATCAATGACAAGAACATTTACCGATATAAATATTAGTCTTCATTTTATAATGTTTTAATATTTGAAATGATCCCTTTTTTAAAATAAACTCTCCACATTAACACAGGACCCGGCAGCAGCCAGAGGCCCATGCTGGTAGGTGCGTGAGCTTCCAAAACACAGAGTGTGTAGCGTGATGATGGAAAGAAACATATTGAAAGTACATTGTGTGACTGCTGCCCTCCAACCCTGCACTGTAGCTCCTAACTCCCAATGAGTGGAAATACATTCATTTTATCAAAAGCGATTTAAAAAATCATATTATATAGAAGCATCTTGACAAAGTCTCTGGCAACCACTCGATCAGCCTCACGTATTTTTCTAGCCAAAAGATGTTCCAGTGTATTGAAAATTTTTAATTTTCTTAATTGATATATAATAATTATACATATTTATGGGGCATAAGGAGATATTTCAGTACATCTATACGTCCTGTGATGATCAAATCCGGATACTTGGCATTTCCATCGTCTCAAACATTCCTCGTTTCTTTGTGGTAAGAACATTCAAAACCCTCTCTTCTAGCTACTGAGAGATATACTTTATAATACTGTTAACTGTAATGAGACCCCTCGCCCACCCCTCACCTCCCTTGACGGTCCCTGGTGACGTCATTCTACGCTTTACTTCTTTCTGCGAGAGCAGTTTCAGGTTCCACGTGTGGTGACACCCTGCCACGTTCGTCTCTCTGTGCCTGGCTCACTTCACTCAACATACTGTCCCCAGCCTCATCCACGTTGCTGCAAATAACAGGATTCCACCTTTTCTGTGGCTGAACAGAGCTCCACAGTGTGCAGATAACAGCATTTTCTCTACCCATATGTTTGCTCATGGACAGGTTAAGTTGATTCCATATCCTGGCTACTGAGCTGTGATGACATGGCAGGGCAGATGTCTCCTGGACAGACGGATTTCATCTCTCTTGGGTACATGCCGGTAGCGGGGCTCCTGGATCCCATGGTGGTTCTATTTTCAACTTTTTGAGGAACCTCCATGCTATTCCCACCGTGGCTGTGCTGATTTCCATTCCCACCAGCAGCATACAGAGTGCCCTTTCTCCACACCCCTGCCAGCGCTTGTTGTCTTTATCTTTTCGGTAACAGCCATTCTAATGCGGAGGGGGACGGCCTCACTGTGGTTCCGACTTGCATCTGCCTAACGATGAGTGAGGTGGAAGATTCCGTCAGACTAAGAGCTGCTGCGTGGCAAAAGAAACAGCCGGAGAGCGAAGCAACCACCTATGGAATGGGACAGGACATCTGTACACGACACACTGACCAGGGATCAACGTCCAGAACACCTAAATTATACATCAGAGAGACACAGGGACCAGCCAGACACAGGAACGTAACCAGGTGTGCACCCGTTCACACTGAAGTGAGAACTGGACAATTACTCCTCATGGTGACCCTAAGGACATCGACTCTGAAATATTGGAGATTTAATCGATATTTGTCGTGTGATGCAATCGACCACTGATCAATGACATGGGACTTAGTTTAATGAGAAAGCTACACTGTTGGTACCAAACTGCACCCTCAGACAACCGGGGCAGCCGAGGCAGAGAGAGGCTGTCCAGACCCAACACCACCCACTCCACAAATCAGGCCGTCCCCTAACCATCGCGTGTCTGAGCCTCCACGACTACGAACATGCCAAAGAAACACCACAAGATCCACACATTCGATGGATGAGTGCTGGCACACTCGTCAACAACAACAAAGCGCAGCGAGAGTCCAGAGCAGACCCCATGTCAGTGTCACTGCCATGTTCACAGCTCCACTTCTGGGGGACAAGGAACTGGCCGACACCTTCAAATCGCCACATTCTCTGTGGCGGTGGAGGGCACCGTGGTTAACCTCCTGATTTTGTGAATCGATGGTGTATGCTAATGAGCAAAATGTAAAATGCCATCATGATAGACCAGAGACCGCCACAGTCGCATGTGTCCTTGCATGACACCAGACTTCCGGGAAATCACCATGTCAAGGCTGAGGCTTCAGTTAAATCCCTTCCATGTTGGACTCAGAAAATGTAGGGTCACGAGCAACCTTGCAGGGATGGATTCCCACTCAGAACTGAGCCCAGGGTAGAATCCAGTGGATTTCTAGGACCACACAGTTATTCCGGGAGTAAAATCTGAGTCTAATACAACGGGCTGTCTTCAAGACACCCAAGGACACAGCTCTCCGCCCTGGGCAGATGTTAAGTGACGATGACTCGGCCCTTAGATTATTTTTTATTCTAGACTAAGCACAGGGTTTTCTCCTGTCACAACACCAGGCTCCAGTCCCCAGGCATCTGCGCTGATTGTAGGTGTGAACTGTTCACTCTGAACAGTTCTCAGTCGGCATCAACATAACATACATTTCCACTGCTCAAACAGCTCTCAAAAGATAGGTTTCAATTTATTTCACATTCAAGTATATTTGGGTCTACTAGAAAAGCCACAATCATGATAAGTTCCTGAAACCATGAAATGGTTGTTTCTACATATATTTCAGAAGAATTACAGAAAACTGTACCAAAAACATTGATGCAGAAGGTTGGAATTTCTTTCAAAAGAAATTTAATCTAAACAGCTGGCAGGATGAGAATTTACACATAACCGCCTTTTGAAATATTTACTTCATGATTTCAAAGAAGACAAGTTGCATTTATTTATACTGAGCCATAGAGACTTATCTGATGGACAAAACAGCATGTGACTCATCAGCAGAGAATGATCTCTTGTCGAAACAGCAAAGCATCCACCAGTGAACACTCTGTCTGCACGTGAAGTGAGGTCTGTCCCATTTATGAAATGACACAGCTCATGTGTAAACGCTGCTCTGAGTCAATATGAACGGAGCCCGCATCAACCTTGCCATTTCAATACTTCCAATAAACAACTGCCAAAGCTAAAACTGTCAAATACATTTCTTGTAATTCTCTGAATAGTTCGCTAGCTAGTTTAGAATTCTATATTTGATTTCATATTAAAGGCACCAACTCTGCAAAATTACTGTTTAAAAAAGCTTATTAACTATCTTTGAATCTATTTGTTAATTTATTCTTTCATTCAAGAATACCTGTTAAGCAGCAAGAACTCTGCTAGGAACTACAGAGATGAGAAATTATTTGTTTTTTTTTTTGTTGTTGTTGTTGTTTTATTTAAATGGCCAAAGCAGATTCAGTGTTAGGTCTTCAAACCTATCACACAAGTGTTAATATTTAGAAATCCTACTGCAGGTGCAAGAGAGAAGCACAGTCATCCTCTGGCATCCATGGGGGGCAGGCCCCAGGACCCCCCTGGACACCAAAACCCACAGACGCTCAGGTCACCGTGTGTATCTGCATGTAGCCTACATACATGCTCCCCATACATCAAACCATCTCTAGATTGTTTGTAACAGCTAATACCGTGTCAGTGCTACGTAAACAGTGTTGCACTGTATTGTTCCGGGAATAATGACAAGAAAAACGTCTGCACGTGTTCAGGACAGACATGCCCGTTCATTTTTTTCTCAGACATTTCTGACCCATGGCTGGTTGACTCCAAGGACGCAAGAACCTACAGATAGGCAGGGTTCACTGGATTTAAATCAAAGGTGTAAAGGTACAAATAAAAGTAATGAATTAAGCACCATTGCTCACATTTTTCAGTTTCTTTAAAAATTAACTTCGAGAATAAAAATTACTTTGGTTGCAAAGGTGGCCCCCGTGGGAGCAAGTCAGCTTCGGCACGTGAGACCCCAGCACCGTCCTGATGAGGCCACACAGGCACAGAGAAGGAATGGTAGGTTTCTTTCTCCCGACTACCCGTGTATTAACCGGGAACGAGAAAGGACAACTGGTAGACAGCACAGCAACCGATACACGACAAAGTTAATCTACAAATGGAAATACAGTAATAACATTTTTGCACATAATACAACAGGCCGTGTTGAAGATTTGAGAGGATCTACTGACAAACTGAGTTGCCAAGAACGTCACGCACTGAATCAACGATAAACTTGGTAGTGTGTCTACACAGGAACACCAGGCACTAAATCAACAATAAAGACCCAGCAGTGTATGTATACAGGAATAACAGCCAACTAGCATAGGAAATAGGTTTCTTAAAATTCCACTCACAATAAGAACTAAAACTATACAGTGCTTTCCTCAGTATAAATTTAACGAAGGATATAGTATACAAAACCTAAGTGCAGAAAATAACAAAACATTATCTGGAACATAAAAGAAACCCTGAATACTGCATTAGTATTTTGGAAGACTAAATATTGTAAAGCTATCGGTTCTCCATTAATTAATCTATTTTTATTTAAATCAATATCTCAACAGTGCTTTTTAAAACACAGATTTATGGGTCATAGGGCCAAAGTTCTGATGCCATAGGTCTGGGACAAAGACCAAGAATTTGATTTCCAGTGAGTTCCCAGGTGGTGCTGACGTTGCTGCACCCGGGACCCCACTCTGGGGACTGCTGCATTGGGGAAGCCCTGTTCTCTAGCCCAGAGAGGCATGTAGGAGCTCTCCACGCAGCGCAGCGGCTCACACTGAAACTACAAACAACCGGAATGTCCACTGACCTGAGGAGGATAAATCTGGCGCAGCCCACCAGCAGCTACACAGCCGGTAAACACAGCAAGACAAGCCCACGCAGATGGGCTTCCACCTACTGTGCAAACACCTGCACAACTCTGCCCATTAAGGATGCATGAACATGTCACCTGTGTACAAACACATGTGAGAATGGTAAACACGAAACACACGGTGGAGATTAGTCACAGGTGGGAGCAGGTGCTGGGACTGAGGAGACGTGAAAGGGGCCGACTGCGTCCTCGGCTATGAGGCGCACTTGGCATGATGTTTAGACTTCGTGGAGGAGAAGTGGTGCCCTGGTGAGATCCGTATTGTTCTCTATTCTGAGTGTGTACTCGAAAGAGTTCATGATAAGATAGAAAACAGTACATCGACACCCGCTGTTTAGCAATTAACTGCCCCCACGTGGATGAGCTGTCAGAGACCTTGTCCACAGAAACCTCACGGGGGGACAGTTTCTCCACCACTGATTCTCCACCTTGGTGGACAGTTCAGCACCAAGGCCACCGTGGCCCTGGGGCCCACAGGTGGTCTAGCAGGTCCCTGCCACAGGGACTCAGACTCACGCAGAGAGAGGGGCTCGCTGGTTCAAACGGAGGCTGTGACAGAGCGGGATGCACTGCAGTTTCCACTGGGGAGACCCGGGGTGAAGTAAGAGTCAGGGCCCAGTCACAAAGGTGAGCCTCCAGCTGGGATCTCAGAAGACAGAGGCAGACAGACGTCTAACAGGTAATGAGCTGGCGGCAGCACCCACCTGCCAGCAAGAGAGGCAAAGCAGGGTCAGGGAGGGCATGTGGCCTGCCTGGAGCCTGGCTCTGTGTGGAGGCCAACAGAGGAGAGGATGGCAGGTGACCTACGGAGCCGATAAATCCGCCATTTATAGTCCCCAGGCCCCAAAGTCGCCCCAATTCCACATGCTTTCTCTCTCTCATCCACATCCAACCAACTCATCATTAAATTCTGTAGCTCTGCCTTCACGCTGCATCCAGGAGAACGTCCCCACCTGCGTCTCTGACACCTGCCCCCTTCTGCCCCCGCCCCTGGATTACGGCTGAGGCACCTGTCTGGTCCCTGCCTTCACTCATGGTCACTGAGCACCACAGAACACTAAGGGGATGCTGCCAAGGGAAAATCAGTCAGCACACACCCTTGCTCCAAGCCAGCACTATGAGAACAAGACAGCATCTCCACCGGGCAGGGGAAGCCCTGAGCTGCGGTCCCGCCACCTCCCACTCACTCCCTGGCTCCAGCTGTTCTCTGGTGGCTTCACACACAATGGACCTCAGGGCCTTTGCACGTGTGGTGCCCCGTGTGTGAGGGATTCAGCCACCAGGAGACAGGCACGACCTGGTACCCTCAGGTCACTCAGTCCCTGGTCAAACGCCACCTCCCTCCTAAGACAATTCCCCACCACTCTCTTCCACATTCTATTTCATATTTTCTCCACGTGCATTACTATTTTGCATGACATTATATCATTATTTGTCTACTCATTCTCGCTCTGTCCCACCAACTAGACCCTGCAGGGTACACAAACCACCTGTTGCATCTCCGTCACCATGAAGCTGCCTGGCACGGGAAGGTGACAAATATTTGAGGAATAAATGAAAAATGTATGACAGAATATTTATCATCTTCATATTTTTGCCAAGAAATAAAAGGTAAAAGTGGTTTAAATACAGGTGGCAGATGAAGGACTGAGAAGAGAAGGGAGAACAGGACAGTCTGCGGGACGCTGGCAGCATCATGCTGTGCGTGTTCCTCGAACACAGGGGCAGCCGAGAGAACCCATGCTTCCCAGTTCCCTGCGACCCGGGTGCGACCGTTCAGTCCATAAAAATAGCATTTATTCCATCAGGATGAAAGTGCTGCAGTGATTAAGAAGTGGAGAGTTTTGAAGCACAGGGCTATTGCAATTTTCGGCCACAGCAAACAGGCGAGCAGGTTTGCTGTTTGATCACATCAGCAGAGCGGACAGCAGGAGTCACGGGTAATTAAGGTGATTTTTCTGCAAAAACTGGGAGGTCATCCCAAAATGCTGGTCTAATTTCTAACCAGTGGATTTGAAAATCTGCATAACAAAGGTCACACAGGAAGTGTTGTGGTTAATGCTACCACGAGAACTGTGGAAACTCCCAAAGCCATTACAGAATCTACAACAAAAAGGCTAAAGGACCAAAAAGCCTAGAAATATTTAACCTTCTTCATTTATTTCTTTAATTTGGAAACAACAATCTAAAACAAAAACCAAATTTTGTATGTAAAGAAATCATCTTGGTTAACAATATTTTTACTTTTTATCACAACTAACACTATAAAGCTATAAAAAACACAAAACCTCAGTGTTAGACGCGTTATGAGCAGCCCCAGGAAGCCCGACACAGCCACCCTTTGTCTCGGCAGTGGGGGAGGCCATCTCCGGCCCCTCCCCGTTTCTGATGAAGCTGAGGGTTAACCCGTCACTCTCAGCTATTCCTGAAGCACCGAGACCCTGGAGGAGGCTCCCTGGCCAGCCACACAGCAGCCCCAGAAGCAAGAGGACACCGGCTCTGGTCGTCCACCAGCTCCACCCTGAAGGCAGCATCCTGACGCTGAGCCAGCCAACTCCATCCCAGCCACACCCCGCAAAGCTACCCTCCACCAGACACTCAGCCATGAGCGAGGAACCCCGAGCTTCCACGGTGCAGAAAGTAAACCAGCCATGAAGTCAGAGACCCGGGCTCAGTCCAGAGTTGCTCTCACCCACTCCTCAGGGAACCCTAAACCCAAACAGAAGACTAACATGCATCTTGTCTAACTCTTGGGTTTTTGGAGACAATAAAATGTCAACCTATTTTTTTCATTAAAGAACTTCATTTTCAAAAATGCCCATGTGAGTATTTGATTCTGAGCATTTTTAAGAACTATAAATGAAAGCAACAGAGTTCTGAGAAAAAGAACAGAAAGCACAATATAGATGACTCAGGGAACCGCTTCCAGCGTCTCCTCCTAACAATCTTTGTACTCAAGGCTCAGTCACCCCGCTATGTGAAGACACCCCAGGCCATATATGTGCCGCCTGGTCCACAGTGCAGAGTCCATCATCCAGACTCCTGCGACCCTGTCCTGCCACCTCCTGCCACGCCACAGCCCTGCCCCGTCACCCCTCACTTCCCACAGAGCCTGACGATGTCTCCAGCCACCTCACCCCGAAGCCCAGCGATGCAGAACTCAGTTCACAGTCCGGACCCAACCTGCTGGCGCGCACTGCAAGGCCGCGGCAGCCCTGGTTCTCCGTATCCCCTTACCTTGCATGGGAGCATACGTGTGCACACCCATTTACACACACACACACCATGATTCCGTCCCTGCAAACCTCACATCCCTCACCCCCTCATTCTTTCAAGTTTTGAGCACTTGTTGAGACCAAGCACACCAACAACACTGAGGTCACAGTCACGGACAGACAAGCTCGCTGTCCTCTGCGAAAGACAGAAATAGATAGAAAGATAGAAATATGAAAATGCTAATCTCAGTGAGCAGCAGATGCTATTAAAGACATCATAAGACCTGGTGCTATGGGCTGAATTGTATTCCCCCTTCAAAAAAATACACTGGGGTCCTAACGCCTGGCTGTGGTTTCAATGTTTGTCTCCTCCAAACTCAGGTGGAAATTCAATCCCAACTGTGGCAGCACTGACACATAGGGCCTCTCAGAGGTGATTGGATTAATCCACCCCTGGATAAATGGATTATCTGGGGGAGGCATCCGTGGCTTCATGAGAGTAGAAAGAGATGCCTGAGCTGGCGTGTTCAGCCCTGCCATCCGCTGCCTGCGCTGCCCAGGACCCTGCATAGTGCCCACCAGCAAGCAAACCGCCACCAGCTCGACCTGGACTTCTCAGTCACCATCGCTATAAGAAACAAATTCCTGTTGCTTATAAACGACTCCCGTTCAGGTATTCTGTTATGAGCAACAGGAAACAGACTAAGACACCCCCAATCAGTGATCAAGTTACGATGAGGCTGTGGGGTGGCCCCAACACAATATGACCATTGTCCTCATAAAAGGAGGAAATTTGGGCACAGAGACAGGGACACACAGAGGGAAGGTGATGCAGAGACACGGGAGTAGTCAGGAGTCACCTCCCCTGCCAAGCAGGGAGGAGGGGACAGACCCTCCCTGGCGCCCTGAGGAGGGGCCCTGCCCACAGCTGGCTCTCCAACGGTCAGCCCAGATAGGGGACAACGCACTCTGCTGTCTGGGCCGCCCCACTGCACAACTTGCTACAGCGGCACCAGCAACTAACGCAGGTTTCAGGAGCCCGAGAGGAAAGTCAGGTTCACGTGGCTGGGGAGAGAGTAGAGGAGCAGAGGGAGGAGGAAGCGAAAAAGCCACAAGGCCAGCACAGGCCAGTGGAGTCAACACGCCAGGACAGGGAGCCACAGCACTGGGGCAGAGGGAAGGGATCCCCTCAGAGGTGACAACACGCCACACCTCTGCAGCTGCGGCAGGTTCTGTTCATCTCTGTCCACACTCTGGGATCAGTCGAATCCTACAGTTTTGCGTCAGTGTTGCTACTGACAGCAATTTCTTCCTCCTTGTCCCTTATCAACCTGATCAATTCTCACTTTCTGCCAAGACCCATTCCAGAGCCCTCCTGCCGCGGGCTGTGCGCTCTGTCCAGTCTCTGCTCTCAAAGCACCTCACCCTGATTTACCACAGGAAGGGTGTCTCTGTCTCTCTCCCTAAGCCCCCAATTCTCTGGTGGCTGATGTAGCATCTTATTTCTTTCTCTGTGACCCAACCCCAACTCAGTGCAGAGCGGGAACCGCGGGAGGGGAGGCGCTGGCAGAGACGGGAGCTTATTGGCTGAACAGCAGCCGCCATCATTTATATCCTACTATACGTTATACATGTATTGGAAATGTTTACTTTTGAAATTTCTACTTCACTGTTCTTTCTGGCAGGAATCTCGTCAGAGTCACGCCATGAGAGCAAACACTCAACCCCCGCCGACAAAGCCCCTTGGCCCTTCAGACTCAGGACGTCCGTGAGTGGCCGTCCACTGAGAGCTCCTGGGGATGGTCACAGCAGACCCCATTGCCCAGTGCTGGCTGGGGGACAGCACGGTGTCACAGGACACCCCCTAATGTGGGCACCTGGGGAGCGTGAGTGAGCAGGACCATACCTCATCTGGGTTCTGGTGGATATTTTATTCTTTGCAAAAATGTTGAAGTAGCAAAGATGCTAATATAACTTGAGAGGACATAATCAGTCCAAACCCTGCTTGTTGAGAATATAAGACTCTGTCTGCAATTTGTGTTAAAGCCCAGAGGCTGGAAGATGTTGGTTTGCTGATTCATGCAATCAGACAATCCACGCGCTGGCGGGAAGAAGGAAAATGATTCCAGGGTCTTGAGCAGAATCAAGCGGGTAATTCATTAAAATTTACAGCTGATGAGCAGATAAAAGGCAGACAGAAGAATCACAATGGTTTGATTGGGTTTGCCATTAACTTTCTTTCTTCCAGCTGGAAAGCTGAGAATCTGTGTGAAGACGGCAGGAGGCAGGGGCAAGGTAGCTTCAGGACCTGCAGGAGGAGGCAGGTGGAACAGCCAGGTGCCCTCTCTCCAAAATCTACTGCACACCCAGGATGGACGACACAGCATGTCGTCTCTTCATAAAAAGTTTTTAACAGTACAAATCCCGGTTATTTCAAGGATTAAAACAGAGGATGAAAAATGATATTATGTGAGGCAAAATTATTACCAAATTTCATTAGCTTCTCTCTGGAATTCATTAAAGTGAAAAAAAATCATTTTTAACTGTTATTTTAGTATAACCGAGAAAACCATAGCATATGACAACACCGTGGCATTAGGTATTAGTTTAATAGTGGCCAGATAGTTTTACAACATTTAAAATTTCATACTATTGTAAAATAATTATAAAATCTATGAAGGCCAATAATGCATATTATTGGTTTATGTTGAAGTCTAATTTAATTATTTAGGTAAAATAAAACATGCTAACATTTACCTGGGTTATTCAAGCAACAAACTTGTTTTGCACACATGCACACGCATATGTAAACATACAAATACGTAAACATACACTATGTGAAACTTAAAATATGAGCTGTCCTATTCCAAAATATTCTCATTACATGTTAATTTAAAGTGTTCTGTGAAACAACAAAAACACTTGGCAAATGTGATTATTCTTTCTAAAAAATATTATAAATTGGAAATAAAATTTTCACACCAGCAAAGTAGATTCTTTGAAGATGGCAGTATAACTTTTTACTTCTGGTAACAGGTAAAAAGTTTAAAAATTGCTTTTACACACAACTGCAAAAGCACAATGCCTAAAAAAATTGATAAATTGCACATTTAAAATTAAAATACTCTGTTGTTCAAAACAGTTTAGAGACACTGTTAAGATGAAAAGACAATCCAAAAACTGGGAAAATATATTTGCAGACGATATATTTGACAAAAGACTCGTATCCAGACTACATGAGGAAATCTCAAAACTCAACAGTAAAATACAAACAACCTGATTTTTAAACAGGAAAAGTATTTGAACAGACACTTCATGAAGTGAAGTATTTGAACAGACACTTCAAGCAAGTGAAAAGGGGCTCAACAGCGTCATTTACTGGGGGGATGCCGTAAAAACCTACACAGACACACAACTCCCACCACTGGGAGAATAAGGAGACCGGGACTGGAGCCACGGAGCTGTCGGAACCTTCCTGCAGGCTGGCAGGGACCCGAATGGAGCAGTCACTTTGGAAAACAGTTGGGCAGCTTCCTGTAAGTCAAACATGCACTCGCCGCTCAGCACAGCCATCCCTATCCAGGAATGGAATGGAATGCCCGAGTGAGATGAAAACCTGTTTTCACATGAAAACCTGCCCCGGACCTTCGTGGCAGCTCCACTCACCCTCGCGGCGGCTGGAAGCAGCTCAGATGCGTTTCAGCAACTGAGTCCACAGACACCGGAGCACTCAGACAGTGGAATGTTCCTGGCAATTTTTTAAATCGACTGTTAACACACACAGCAACGTACACAATCTCAGATACACGATGTCGTCTGAAAGAAGTCAGCATCAAAAGATCACACCCCGTGTAACTGCATTCATATCACATTCTGGAAAAAGCAAGCTAAACAGACAGAAAGCAGATTGGTGATGCCTGAGGGTAGTGCCTGACAAAATACTGAGAACCAAAAAATAATACCCCAAACTTGTGGGGCACAGCTAAGATAATACCTTAAAAGAGGTTTTTATTCCTTTACTATCCACATTACGTTGAAATCACAGTATAAACAAAAAAACCATCAAGCAAGCTCGGCATTCAACATACACAGCTAGAGAAAGAACCACAGAATGTAACAAAGAGAAGGAAATAAAACGGGAGCAGAATTTAAAAGAAACAGAACAGAAAAAAAGTACACAATAGAGATAATCCAACAAAAAAAATTCATGGAAAAATTCTGACCAGAGTTATACGGAAAAAAGAAAAAGCATGTAAACCATCTCTAAATTAAAAATTAAAAACAAAACACTAAGAACCAATATCAATGAAAAGGGGACGTAACTAAAAGCAGCAAAGATTAAACAGATTGTAAGAAACACTGTGAACTCTGGCCAAAAAATCTAAAGACTGAGATGATATAGAATAGTTGGAAAAAACAAAATTTTCCTGAAGTGTGTCAAGAAGAAACAGAAAACCTGGATATTCCTATAATCCTCACAGTTCTTGAATCAGCGGTTTTAAGTCTTTACACAGAGAAAGCACCAGGCCTGTGTGGTTTTAATGACAAGATCTACCAAATACTAAAGGTAAAGGAATTCCAAATGTGCAGAAATTATTCCAGAGTAATTAAAAAGTGCCATTTTGCAACTCACTTGATGAGGCTGGTATTAATATTGTGCATGAAGGCGGGTGGGAAAAACTCTAAACAAAATAGAAGCAGGCCAGATACGGATCGTGCTCAACATCGCTACCCGTCGGGGAAGCGGGAGTGTCGGCGACCATGTGGAGAGAAAGGAGAATTTCATGCTGCTGGAGGGCTGTAACCCAGCACAGCCCCTGTGGAAAACAGCACGGCAAGTCCTTGAAAGTTAAAAATAGAATTAACCGTATGATCCAGTAATCCCACCACGAGGTATTCACCCAAAGGAAATAAAATCAATCCATTGAAGAGATAATGGGAAAAATGTTTGTAAATCATGTATCAGATGAGGACTTGTACCTGGAATATATACAGAACTCTTACCACCCAAAAAAGACAAATTACCTAGCTTAAAAACGGGCAAAGAATCTAAACAGATATTTCCCCAAACAAAACACACGAGAGCCAACCAGGACGTGGAGAGATGCCCAACATCATTAGCCATCGGAGAACTGAAAACCACAACCACAACGACACACCTCACTCCTTCTAGGATGTCGGGTGCTGACAAATGCCAGGGAAGATGTGGGGGAATCAGAGCCTTGCACACTGCTGGCGGAAATGCAAAATGGTGCAGCTGCTTGGAAACAGTTTGGAAGTTCCTTATGCTATTAAACACAGAACCGTGTGCGCCAGCAACTCTACTCCTAAGTGTATACCCGAGAGAAACGAGAACACATGCTCACACAGAGTGGCACATGAATATTCACAGCAGAGTTATTCCTAATAGGCGAAAAGTATACACGACCCAAACTTACCAACCGAGGACTGGATAAATAAATGCAATCGAGTGTCACTGAGCGGTGAGAAGGAAATGCTTGTGATAACACAGATGAACCCTGACATCGTCACTCTGAGGGAAAGGACATGCACGCATTGTGTGACACTGTTTGCATGAAACATCCAGCACAGGGTGGTCACCAGTGCGGGGGGTGGGAGGACGTGGAAAGAGGATGGCTGGGGACATGGGTTTCTGTGGACGTACCAAAGGCCACTGCGATGTGTACTCTAAGTGTGTCAGTGGTACAGGATGAGTTATGTGTGAATAAAGTTGTTGATAAAAGGTAACATATACTGCACAATTCCACTTACATGAAGTTAAAATATAAGCAAAACTAATCTGTATTGTCTGAAGTCTACACTGTGGTTTCCACACCGGGAGGGGTCTGAATGAGACACGCAGAGTCTGGCGGTGTTTCCTCACTGCTCTGCCTGCTGAGCAGAAGATGTTCCCTCCACGGAAACCCAGGGAGCTGTAACTTGTGACTAGCACACTCTTAAAGTAAATTGATTCACGCATGAACCACCCTGTTATTTTTATTCAGTTCCACTGCCTAATAGAAAAATTACTGATTCCTCACTCCCATAAACATACTTCCCTTTTAATTAATTTATTTCAATGGCAAAGCTGAAGAAATACTAGCATTTGTGGTGCACCACAAAGTAAGCAAAGATATTGTAAGCAAATGAGAAAATTAGCAGAGCATTCAGTATAAAAAATACTACAGAAAGAGATACTATTAAGTGTCAAAATCATCTGCATCTGACACACTGAAAGATATTATTAATGTTTTAAAATCTTTCATCTACTAAATAATCCATCAAAATGTGTCTAAAACAACCCAGGTAAATAGCACCGATTTAAATGTATCTTGTTTTAGCATATTTTTAAGATTGTTCCTCAAATTTCAATCCTTAAATGTATCTTTTTTAAAAACTTACACATGTTGAAAGCACTTGTTTGTTTTTAAAAAGAATACAAGTGAAAAAAGTAAAGATACTACACAGCAAGGATACAGTGGGCAAAGAAGGCAAAAGAACTTGTTTTTTAAAAAGTCCTGCATGGAAATACATTAACTCTTTTACAACGAACACATGTGAGAAGGTAGTGAATACACTAGCAGTTTTCTAACCTTCCCAAATCATCCCATCAAAACACACAGAGCAACAATGCAGCAAAACCCAAAACTTGTGAATGCCAGTTACAACACAACTGGGGGTATCCCAGGAGGTACCATACAAGTCAGTGGGAGCCCACCAGCACCCCTGGGACCTGCAAGGAAAGGAGGGACCCCAGGAACTGCCTGCCCCGGACAGTGGTAGCAGCCTGGGGACAGCCCAGACACTAAGAAAATCACATAAAACAGGCTGGGTGTGGTGGCCATGCCTGTACTTCCAGCTACTCGGGAGGCTGAGGCAGGAGGGTCGCTTGAGCCCAGGAGTTCGAGGCTGCAGAGACCTATGATTGCACCACTGCACACCAGCCTGGGCAATGGAGGGAAACCCTGGTCTTGGGAAAAAAATTTACATGAAACAGAAAATAACAATGTAACAGAATTAGAAAAACGTATAAATAAAGTGATAGAACTCAGGAAAAAACTAGAAATGATACCTCATTTTAGAAGCGAATAATAAAATAGAACAAAAAATGAATACACATGACAAATGATGTATTAATATTAAGAGGAAAAGAAGGAAAAGAAGAGGAAACCTCAAAAACAAATGAAGTGGCAAATATTAAAAACAGGAGAAGATGATACAAAAAAACCAGCACTGTTTTTAAGTAGAGGAAAACAGAATAATGTGCTGAAGAAATGCCGGAAAAATAAATATATTTAATAAGCCGACAGTTTTATATCCAGCAAAACTGGCCTTCGAGTGTAAAAAGCACAGAGAAGCCGGTATCGACACGTAATAACCTAGGGAATGTCTGTCTCCGTGAGCCTCTTTCGAGGAGACTGCTGGACAGCAAACACGATTCGGGAAACACAGCGACCAGAGCGGCGGCAACACGAGAACCAGCGTTGTAAGCAAACGCGGGCGCTCAGCGCTAACCCTGAACAGCGTGACGAGCAGACGAACACGGTCTCCGAGGGACCCGGGCTCTGACGACACGGACCCAGCACGCACGTGCTCGAAAGCACACGCACGCGCGCTCGGTCCACGCGTTCGCAGTGACACCCTCAGAACGAAGCAGTCGTCCTCCAAGGGTGATGGAAACCCGTTAATTTTGGGATAGCGTTTAAATAAGGGCCAAAGGTAAAGCGTCATCTTGCGTTTCCTGCACGAACTGCTCCGTCTTACGATGGAACGGAGCAGGGCTGTCCCTTGCACGCACGACAAATAAACGGCAGACCAACGCGTGCCCTCTCCGGCCCCGGCGGGTCGGCGGGCCGGGCACCGGGCGGCAGCACTTCCGGGGCAGGGGTCAGCCGCGCAGGCGCAGGGCTCGTGGCTCGTCGGACCGCGCGCCGCGGCGTCTGTCCCCTGCGTCCTGCGTCGGGCCTGCGTCATTCTTCCGAAAACGCGGCTCTGGCAACTACTTAGTATCCCCGTCGGTGCATCCCAAGCTTTGTTAACGTGAAACGCCACATGCCTTTGCGCCGGGAGGGACGAGCGGGGGTCAGGCTGCAGACAGACCGCGGCACCGCCCTGCGGCGGGGTCTCGGAGCCACTCACCTCTCGGCCGCGTGCGGCCGGGAACCTCCGCACCGCGGGACGGGCCTCGGATCCCGCAGACGGGAGGGCGCGCACACGGGCCTCCCCGGGCCCGGCCTGGCATCCCGCAGGGCCACGCGCGTCGTCTGCAACGGCAGAGCCTCCCGCCTCTGCACGGCCCGGTACGCGCGTGCGCACTGTCTTCGTCCGTCTGCGGCGGACACGCGGGCCGACCCCGCGGCCTGGCGGCCAGACCGGGCCGCCCCGGGACTCAGAGCCCGCGAGCCCGAACCGCGCCGCGCGGCCGGCAGAACCGGGACGCCCCATGAGCGGCACGTCGGCCGGCCCTGGTCCCGGGGCCGCGGGCGTCGCGCTTTCCTCAGAACCAGCCGTGAAACCGGCTCCCAACACGCGGCTCTGCGCGGACGAGCTCCCACCTGGGCGGGAGCCGCTCCGGTCGCACCTGGCGGGCGGGGCGGTGTCACCCGCCTCGCGGAGGAGGGGACACCCGCTGAGGTGATGGCTGCGGGGCAGAGTCGCGGCCCGAGCCGGGGACTGCGGCCCGGAAGGCGCAGGTCTGACCGCTGCGTGATCTGGCCGAGCAAGAGGTCGGCGCCACCTCCGGTCTCAGCGGCCCTGAGACCGTCAGGGAAGGAGGTTCCACCAGACGAACGCGCGCGGGTCGGCGTGTGCGCGTGCGCGGGTGGGCGTGTGCGCGTGCACGGGTGAGTGCGTGCGCGTGCGCGCCCGGAGAGTGCGGGAAGGGAGAGGCCGACCATTCAGAAGCGGAGAAAGGAATAAAAAGAAACAGGGAGGATGCGCACGAGTCTGAGGTGACGTTGGGGAGGGGGGAAGTATGAGAGACTCTGAGCTCTGAGGCCCCGTCCTTAAGTAGCTGCGAACTTGAGTGAAGGTGAAAAGCCCCGTCTCCATAGCAACACAGCTCTGGTTGGCCTAGCTCCGAAGTCCGTCCGGGTCAAAGGTCGCTCTGTCCGCCCTGCAAGTTTCCCGCCACCGAGCCGCCCGCGCACCGCCGGTGGTGGTTTGGGCAGCGCCTCTCCTTTCTCCAGCGCCTTCCGCCGGCGTCCTCCGCCCCGAGGCTCCTCTGCGACCCCTGGGCACCCTCCGGGAGACCCTCCTTCCGCCCCGGGCCGACCCAGCACGCCCGCCCCTGCCGTGGCGACGCTGGGCGGCGTCTGGCTCCGCTTCTCAACGGCTTTCGCGCCGCTTCCTTCTTGGCCGTCTCGGGTCTGAGGCAGCGCGGCGCGCGAATGCTGACGCCGTCTCTACAGCCACGTGTCTTCTCGGAGAACCGGATCCCCGCGGCCTCGTCCGCGCCGGCGCAGGACGGCTTCCCGGGACCGTGAACCGTCGCCGCAGACCTCGCCGCGCTGCTGACCGCGACCTGGTCGAGCTCGGAGTTGAACCCTCCTCGGAGGGGAACCGAGAGACGATGTCCCGGCCTTCGGGAGGCCTCGTCCATCCGCCCGCACCCGGCAGCCGCGCGGCCCGCACACCGGCGAGACCGCCCCGCACTCGGCTCTCTGCGGAAGGCCGGGCGGTCGCCGTTTCCGGCTTCGACGCTGTTGTCCGGGGCCCTGCCGGGACCGCGCTTTCCGCAGACCGTAATTTCACACAGAAGCGCCGGCCAGATCCGCCCGCGCCGCCGCGGGGACACGTCCCCGCCAGGCCGCCATGGTGCCCCGCTTCTCGGGAGGCCGCGGGCCGGACGGCGGCAGTGCCGGGGACGCACGCCGGGCCGTGAAGGCTCACGGGAGAGGTGTCCTGGGCGTCCGGTCACCATGGAAACGACGGTGGGGCCGCTGCGGCCCGGGCCGGCGGGACACGACGGCGGAGCGTCGGTGCGTGAGTCGCGCTGGGAGTGCGAAGTGGCCGGGCGGGCGGGGCGGGGCTGGGACCCGCGACGCGGTCGCTGGGGATGATGCCAGGGACGTCGCCGGGGGAGAGGCACCGCCCGGGAGGCCGCGAGGGAGCCGTGCTGCTGCTGCTGCTGCGACCCGGGAGGCGGCCGGGCGGGCGGCGCGGACGGGGACGGACGGTCGGTGTGCGCGGGTGCGGGGCGGCCGGGCCCGGGCGGCGGGAGAGGAAGAGCCGTAGCAGGACGGCACGAGGCCCCGCGTGCGACAGTGGGGTCCCGGCGGGGACGCGGCGCGGTGTCCCCGCACGCAGGGGACGGTGTCCCCGCACGCTCGGGCGGGAGCCCGGGGCGCCGCGTTCGCGGCCGGGCCTGTAAGACGGCGGCCCGGCCGAGCGAGGTCGCGGGACCCGGCCCGGCGGGGGGTTCTGTCCGCTTAACCGCGGCCGCTTTCCGGATTCCCAGTGGGGTCCCTGGTCTGGCAGATGACACGGAAGCGCCACTTTGTTTACTTAAGTAAACGTCTTTTTTTGGTGGGTCGGTTGGATCTTTTCCTCGTTTCAATATTATTCAGATGCTTATTTTATTGTTTTGAGATCAAAACAACAAGGTCGTAACCCTTTTTCGTACGTTTACGGTTCACGTGCTTTCGTTTCTCAGACGTTTGGGTTTCACCTTCATCGTCTTTTCACGTGTAAGAAGTAAATTTTCACACAGTCGTGTCTGCGAGTCTGTTCCTCTGTGATTTCTGACTTTGGTGCCATCCTTCAAACGCCCTCCGTGGCCAAAAAAACATATATAAACATTTAGCGATCGCACGTTTATTTTATTTTTCACATTTGTAGCTGCGTCCTCCCGGATCTGTCCTGGTCTCTCTGCAAAGTCAGGGTTCCGTCACTTCTGCCGCCCACTGCTTACCAGCCACTGCGGCGTCCTTTACTGAGAAACGATGCCACTGCGTTTGCCAGTAGCGCGTCACCTCTGCACTGGGGAAGAACGCTAACCGGGGCTGTGGTGGTCTCTTCTGTCCCTCTTCCTTTCCACTGATGTTCTCTTATAAACACTTACGTTAACGTGTTCTCCCCCATTCTTCTTCTTTTCAAAGTGCCCGTGGAGGAGGCACTGCCGTGTTTGTCCGAAGACATCAGCTGAGGTGCCTGCAAAGCCTCTGGTGACCCTGTGAGAGGAAGCACTGGGCGCTGGGCAGGAGCTGAGCAGCGGAGTCACCTTGTGGGGTCGGTCTGGAGGGAGGAGCAGGCACGGTGGTGGCCAGGAGTGTGGCTCTGCCTTCAGGCGGGGCAGAGGGAGCGCAGGAGGGCGGTGGAGAAAGGAAGCAGTGAAGACCAAATACTATAACTATGCTAGCTGCCCCCAATTTTTCTTTGATGTGTCACGTATATATTTATGTATGAAAACTAAGCCAACATGTAACCTAGTTCCAACAGGGAGTGCTGGCTGCACCTACACCTACCACTTGGTGTACAGGCTGCAGCTGCAGCATCTGGGGTCGGGGAGAGCAGAGAGGAGGGACAGATGGCGTCCCCAGAGCCTCAGCAGAGCACAGGCATGACTCAGCCTGCGGATGCCCCTCCCGGATGAAGGCGTGTGTGTTCGTTTCACAGGGACGGCTGCATCTCCCAAGGGGAGCTGCTGTCGTTATCAGATGATGCGAGGACAGAAGGACGGCCAGGCAGTGGCTCCCAGGGCTGGACTCCAGGGACGCCCATCGGCTGCCCAACGTGTCGGAACCTCCCTGCACTTCTGACAGCTTCCTATACTGTGAAGGACCCTTCCCCAAGTGTGAGACAAAACGAAAACAAACATCAGCAACAACAAAAGATTATCCTCAACCCCTCCAGCAGCCATAGGCAGTGCTGAGCTCTTTCCTGTCTCCACACCTTGAGCAGAAACTCGCAGAGGCCTCAGTCTCCAGCTGGGCCCGGGGGTGCCGGCAGGGGCTGGAGCCTTCTATCCAGCCCCGTCAAAGGTCTGTGAGATGCCTGGTAGCTCTTTAACACATTCCTTTTCTGCTTAAACACACCAGAGTGAATTTTGTTCCTTGCAATTAAGAACCTAACTACTAATTTGTGGAACAAATACACAATTGCCCCTTGCAAGTTGCAGGCAGTTTTATTGAAGAGTTGACAAGAATGCTGTGAACTGTCTTTACTAAATCAGCAGGGAAGTAGAAATCCAAAACCCCACAAGCAAGCAAGAGCTTATCCCACATATCCTCAAAAGCTAGATACAAACCTCCCGATCACAAAAGAGCCTCGTGTTCCCACTGTGACGACTTTATCTGGCAACCTGAAATCAACACCCTTTCTTGAGACTATCAAGTCGTAAGAAAGTATTAGAATCCCAGGAGAACACGTGAAGCTGCCACTGAGTGAGAAGTACAAGGGAAAAAACAAACCGGGAAGGTTATCAGGCAGCCGTAAGGGCCCACCTGAAATTCTGACAACTTACATCAACCCAAATCTCTTCTGGAGTAAGAAATGTGATTATATTAATACTATATATAATCCCCTCTTCCCTCTGACAATTCCAATGAAATGCCTCTACTCATGAAGCTTCCGCTGAGTATCCGATTTGTGCATTGGCACTGGGGAGGGTGGACGGTGACGACCATGCTCTGAAACGCTCTGCACTGTGTCTGGAGGCCGTGAGTGCAGACTCCAGGGTTCGGCTCCCTGGACGTGCCCTGGAAATGCACCACGGTGTGTGGCTATTTTAGTCATCAGCCCCGGGGACACGGCAAGGTTCCTCTCAGCCCTGCTGATGGGGCCCCTGCTCCCCCCGACACACCAAAGCCCACCCAGGCCACCAGACTCTACGGGAGGGCTCTCTGAAAAGCTCCGTCCTGCGGATGTTTGGGTTCATTCACAGGTGCACACATGCGCACGTGATGGCAGCAGGGACCGGCCTGAGCACACTCAATCTAACAGCGGAGGTGCCGTGGCCACAGCCCTCCTGCGTGGACCTCGTCTCACCACCTCTCAGGGCTTCCCGAATTTCCCAACACTCACTCACCACGTTCTCATTACAGCTCAAGAGCAAACAGCACTTACGGGAAGTGTATAAACACACCTCCACGTGCAGCCCGAGAGATCTCCGCAGCCTTGTGTGGGCAGGACACTGGATACTCACCCTCCTGAAGTCCTGGAGGCTGGTGGCCTGGCAGGGGCTGTGTCTTTCGTCCCCTCTGTCTCCCAACCCCGGGCAGAGCACCCAGCCCCTGCAAGCAGCAGGCAAGAGATGCTCACACACAGCAAGGAGGGAGCAGGCAGATCGCACAGTACCTGAGCCGTCCCCATGGTGGCTGAGCAGAGGTGTTCACCAGCAGCTGTGGGAGCCGCGCACGCTATGGCCGAGCCTCAGGTGGCGGGAACTCCTAGGACAAGGAATGGATAGAAATGGGGAAAATATGATAAAAGGGGTAAATAACCTCCCCACAGGAAAAAACATACGGAACATACATAGAAAAGTGAGACTTCGCAATGATCAAACCAACTGGGAAAGGCGATGCAGCAAGAACTAGGCAGCCACAAAGACAAGCTGCGAGTAAAAGGTAACCTCTGGCATTTTAAATAAGGCCACGGAAGTGGACGCAGTACGTATAATTAGGGAAAAATATTATTTCAATTCTACAGAAGGATCTGAAATGATAATAAATAGGTTGAACAATTTCAAAATGTTAAACCAAATGAATGAAACCGTACTTTTAAGCCAGGATTTATGCTTCCTTATGTAACTTGAAGATAAAAGCAGTGTTTGTGAACTTAGAACTTAGACTGACTCGGCACAGAATCCAACAGATTCTAAGAAATGAAATATCAGTACCAGGGAATGTCAATAATTGATCATTTTCTCTCCAGGGAAAAAAAGTGCTATAGACCTAGACAGATTGGAGTGTAGTCTTTTTAAAAAGTGAGGTGCTGATACATAAATTTAGATAAATAATAAAATTCTCTGCTCATTTTTTTCATTGCTTACTAATACATGGAATTATTATTGTCCTCCAAAACTGAATTAGGTGAGATAGGAACATTAGTTTTTTTGAGGAGACTTGTTTATAAAGTCGCACTGGAGAAGTACTCATTCCTTTATCTTAACTCAGCTGGTATGATCACCAGTCAGTCACTCTCCCATATATGCTCTATGTGGTCCTTACGAACTACGATCATGTTGTACTAATCTTCTGGAAGGCCCGAGTGTTGTATATTGCATAGCATCTGCTGAAAATTTTTTGTCACCAAAATCTCCAACCAAGCCTCAGTTTGATGACAGGTCACTAAATGCCATGTAATTATTAATACTTTCAAATGTATAATCCTAATAAGGTAAGAAAATGAGCTGCTTTTATCATAGCAAGCACATTGGGAAATACTCATTATAAAATAATGTACAAACTGAAAATCAACCCTTGGTTTCTTGGAACCAGTTAGTGGACATCTCCTGTGCTCGTGAATCCGAATTGCACACTCACTCCCAGGCTTCTCCATTAAAAGCCTCCATCTCTCCAAACCGCCCCTGCTCTTCAGTGGGCTTCATCCACCCCCTTTATCAATATTTCTCCATACGGTACGTACTGAACTACTTAATCATTTTTCCCTTGCATTGAAGAGTCACAATTAACCCTAGAAATCCCTTATTGCTGGGCATTTGGGCTGTTTCCAGTTGCTAAGAACTCTGGGTGCGTTTCTGTATGCTTCTCAGGGAGTTTATGCAGAAGAGAGTTCTAGAAGTAGAACTACTGAGTCAAAGGATATGAGTATTATTAGCCCAAAATGCTGCCAAAACATCAGTCTCGATTTATATTGCACACATGATCAACCTTTTTGTTTTTGCCTCTGGTAGAAAAAAAGTTTCTCACTGTTTTCATGGAGTTTAAGGCTCTTTTAATACGGTTATTGAGCAAATGAAGTTCTGTGTAAACTGTTCTTTAGTTTTTTCTTTAGGGGAATAAATGCTTAATTACTCTCTAAGTCCTCTTTATATATGTCAGACTGTTTATTCTATTGGGTGTAGATGATGTTTTCTTTCAGTTTGTCAAATTCCGCCAACTTCATAATGGTCTTTCAACAGTTTAAAGGGGTTCATTTTTATATGTCCAAATCTATCAATTCCTTCCTCAATAGTTTCTGTCATTAAAAAGATCTTCCCACCTCTACAATTTAAAAAGTATATTGTATTAAGTTTCCTTTTAGAACTTCGGTAACTATTTTTTTTCTTTAGAAAGAGTCTCACTCTGTCACCCCAGGTAGAGTGCAGTGGCATCATCACAGCTCACTGCAACCTCAAACTTATGGGCTCAAGCCATCCTCCTGCCTCAGCCTCCCAAGCAGCTGGGATGACAGGCATGTGTCACCATGCCTGGCCAATTTTTTTGTTTTTCTATTTTTAGTATAGACAGGGTTTCGCTTTTGCTCAGACTGGTCTTGAACTCCTGAGCTCAAGTGCTCCTCCCACCTTGGCCTCCCAGAGTACTGGGATTACAGGCATGAGCCACCTGTAATCCCTTCTGTAACTATTTTTAATGATTAGATATTTAATGTGTTTGATAATTTTTTGAGTTTTGAGGTGGGAATTACTTTTGTTTTTTCCTCCAAGGATAATTTATGTTGGGATAATTTATGTGGGGATAATTTATGTTGGGATAATTTATTATCCCAACAAATCTACTACATAATCCATATTTTCCTAACTTGGCAATGCCATCCATATAAAATATCTACATACCGATTTGTCTCCTGTTAAACTCAGTGTGTTTCTCCCAGATGACCAGAGCTCCCACAAGTCATATTTTCTTTAACACTCTGTATTGAACAATCTTGTGAGTTTATTTTTGTAGGTTCACTTTATTACCCCTAATCAACTCCCTGTTCCCAAGTTCACTGCCCCCCCCCCAGACAGGAAAAGATTCTGATGGAAATCGTGCGAGTCACACACACACACACACACACACTCCACACAGGAAGCAACATGTTTTCACACTGCATTTGCCACACAAGTGCCTGTCCTTACCACGAGCTCAGTAATGTCTCACGTCCCTTCCAGCTGTTTTACGGTTGTTTTTCCTATAAACCTTACACGTTCCTGTTTCACTCCAGGGTATTTTGTGAAGTTTGCTGTTTCTGAGGATGGGATCTGTTGTTGCATTGCTCTGTCACCTGTAATACAGTTACTCATTTTTATCTACTGCCCTTGCATTTGTTCTGCATTCCCAGTGTCACTAATTACCTCATAGATTGTGTATGGTCGCTGCCATTTTCCACTGAAAATAAAGCTCTTGATTCCTAATAACCTCATGTATTTTCCCAAGGTAATATATTAACTAGAGACTTTAGAACCATATGGGATAACAGTAACAATGCTGGAACTGCTACTTTGTTTTATATTTCAGATTTTCCCCCACTACTCTCTGCTTGCTGTTGAGTTTTGATTATAATACCCCTGTCTGAGTCAAGGCAGTTTCTTGCCATTGATGGCGGCTACCTTGTTTCAAGGTCACACAATGTCTATTGATATCACCACGCTTTGTTCTCTAATATGTTCATTTTATGCATTACTATATAGCGATCCTGGTACTAAAATAATTGCATTTATGGAGCAAAGCTTATGCTCACACTTAACATCTAACTGGATTCAATTTGCTAATGTTTTGGTTAGGAAATTCATACCTATGTTCTTAAGTGAGATTAGCCATTTTTTGCTACCGGTATCAAGTCTGGGAATCAGTCTTTAAAAGAAAGTGATGCTTATAGTCTGGGATAGTTTAGATAACAAAATTATTAGTTTCTAAAAGGTAGCATAGAATTTACCTATAAAACATTGGGGCCAGTGCTTTTTAAAAAGATAGACCTTTGAAAATTTTTAAGTTTTTCATAGATACTGGTCCCTTAAACTTATCTAACTTTTGTTGAATCAATTTATATCATTTATATTCACCAATAAAACCAACTATTTCATCTTGATTTTCAAATTTCTCTGCAAAAATTTCTATAGGTTATGTTTCTTTTAACTGTATTATCTATGATTCTACCACATTTTTCACTTCTAACTCTGTATATTCTTGAATTTTCTCTTTATTTTCTTTATAAATCTTGCCACAAGTCTGTCTACTCCCAGTACATTTTTTGCATGTTGTCTTAAACAGCAGAGAAATCAAAGTTGTATTTTATCTAATCTGAGAATCTTTATTTTTAATGAGTTTTACTCATTCACATTTATTGTGATTACTGATAAATTGGGCTTGTTTTGTCCCAGTGTTTCATGTTTTTTTCATGGACCCTGCTTTTCTTTGTACTTTTTTCCTGCTTTACTGGCTCATATAGGATGTTCACCCTCCATTTTTTTAGTGCCTGTAACTTGATTTCTACATTTAAAGTTATAACATATGCAGTCATATATGTATATTTTCCTGGAAAAGCCACTAATTACTCAGTATTTCTGACAGTCTCCTGAACAAAAGAACATTAGGATACATCCACATTGGTCCAAGCTGACCTCGCCACCACACTGCTCTGACACTGTTATGTAGACTACCAGGGACAGTTTCTGCTAAACAAAGGGAAAATGTATTACTTATTCTAAAATTAAGATCTTATATATTAATGAATACTTAAAACTATAATTGACATTTCTGTAATCTCTTTGCTAACATCCTTCCAGGGTCATTTTTCTCATGCTCATAGATCTCCTCTTGCATTTCTCTCCACGTGGCCTCTGTGTGGTGAACTTGCCAAGTCCTCGTTTGTCTGAAAATGACTTTATTTTGCCCTCGGGATCACATGACACTTACACCAGGTGTAGAATTGAAAGCATCCAGCAGATATCCTCAAGTATCTATTGTTGTCGTTGAGACAGTATTTACCCATCTATGAGCAATTTCCATTTCCTTCACCAAGTCTTTTAGGATTTTGTCTTTATCCTGGGTACCGGGAAATTTTATCATGATGTATCAGAAGGTGGGATTTGTTTATCTTTATTTCTTCTTACCAGGTGATATAGTCTGTCAATCTGAAAGTATTTTTCTTCAATTTGGGGAGATTACCAGCCATTTCATCTCAAATACTGATTCACCACTGCTGTGGTCTGAAAGTGACCTAATTGTCAACCTGATAGCATTGGGAGGGCAGGTCTTTGGGAAGTGATTAAGTCGTGAGGACGGAGCCCTCAGGGACAGGACTCGGGCCTGACACGAGGGCTGCTGGGAGGGGGCTTGTTCTCCTGCTCTTCCAAGTGTGCGGACCTGGCAGCAGGTGCCGTTCTGGAAGCAGAGAGCAGCCCTCACAGACATGGAACCTGTGGGCACCTTGGTCTGGGATAGCTGTTCCCCTGAACTGTGAGAAATAAATTTCTATTGTTCACAAATTTCCCAGCCTGGAGTATTTGGTTATAGAAGCACAAATGAACTAAGACAACCACTTTTCTACAGTCTCCTTCTTTAGCTCCTATTTTTTGCTTTTCAGATCTATCCACTGCATCCACTAACTATGCTTCTCATGTCCTCTCTTTATTTTTTCTGCTTGACACCACAAAATTTCTTTAGCTTTATCTTTTAGTTCATTAATTTTTTCTTCAGCTATATCTGATCTATGAATATCTACTGAGTTTTCATTTCAAGGGCTTTACTTTTTATAATCTTCCTAACTATCCTTTTACATAACTACTTGTTCTTGTTTTATAGGTGTTCCACAGAACATGTTGGTTAAAAACACAGGATCTGAATCAGGGTCTAAATTCAAAATCCAGCCCTTACTAGTAATACTGCCTCCAAACTTAAATAACATAAAGTCCCCATGCCTGTTCCTAATGTGTAAATGGAGATAAAAATAAGGTGCACCTCATAAGGCAGTTGTAAGGATTGATTGAACTATTCATGTAAAGTCCTAAGAACATCAATGGAAATATCCTATGGGCTCAACCATCGTCACAAACATGGTTTCTGGAGCCAAAGATGTGTGGTTCAAATCCTACGCACTTCATTCAGTTCAGCTCTACAAATTCAGGTGTTAGAAATATCCATTCTACTTTCCACCGCCTTTATTGATTTGAGGGGAAAAAATAAATTCTGGTTCAAAAATTCTTCCTTTTTTATGGCATCCTGCTCTTATTTTATGGAAGAAATTTGAAATCTCCCTTCAAAGACACATTAGATCTTTTGCTGAGCTCTCCTCTGTCTTCTCCTTTAAGTTTATGTTAGCAGGAGATCACTCTGGATAATGCAAATCAGTATGATTTCTCTTTTACAGTGAAGATCCCTGCAGATGTCCTGTGTTTTCATCATCATCTCATCCTTATCGCCATGCACTTAAAGCAGACCTGAACGCAGACAGGCAGATAACCATCGCACAGGACGATGGGCATCTCATTCCTGACGTGCTGGTAAGTTAGCGGAGGGAGAAAGAGCCCTTGATCCATAGGCTCATCTGGGAATTGGGAGTTGGGAAAAGGAAACACCCCACTTGTACCCAAGGGATAGTGTCCTGTGGGGCAGGCCCCCCGAGGGGAATTCACTCGGCAGTGTCCGTGAGGTTTTAGGCTTTTGACCTCCCTCAAAACACACTGTATAATTTTCATATCAATTTATCTTTCTATTTATTCTTTCATCTTAAAAATAAAAGACTAGGTTTTAGGACATCTAACACATACACACCATGCGGGTGCACACACATACTTCAAAATGCCAATAGGAGCACGATTCAGGTTTGTATTTTACACAGGGTATTTTTTCCCTAATAAAAAGAAACAAGATGAAATTATAGGACTCTACTTTCCAAATCACAAAATGATATTTTCCCAGTTACAACATATATAAATATTATACCTAATGTCCCCTACCCAATTTATGATATCCATAAATGTTTCAACTGACAACCCCAAAATGTCTCAGCTTTTTTCTTTTTTAATCTTTTAAAAATAAATATAAACCATTAGGATATCTATGAGATAAGACACTGTGGATCACAATATTTTTTCTCCTGACCCTTTAATAAGATAAGAAAGTATAGAAATTTCAGGTTCTACTTTGGTGGTTGAAAGGTAATCTTGATTCAAAATAATATAAAATTTAGAACATCTTCTACTATAGCTAAGAAAAAGTTATGGCAAAGCACATCTGAGAATTATGAAAAATTATACATACTACTGCACACATCTTGTCTTCACGTGGCACCCAGCAATCGACCATTCCACACCTGACCCTGCGGCCAAAGCATCATCATCCCATTTTGCAACACGCAGGAATTAATCACTTTCTCCATGTCCTCAGAAACAGACAGGGAATAGAACCTGTTCACAGAGATATGTACAGACCTCGGCCCTGGTTCTCATTCACTTGGTTAAAACCCCCGTCAGAAACTATGTTCAGAAATAACGTACAAACGGAAGATAATTCACTCAAAACAATATCAATTCATGTAAGTACTATTATTTTTCCTCCAGGCATCGCTTTAATGGTCCTCAATTTGGGGTGAGATCTTATGTTTTGAGAATAAGAGATTCTCTAATAAAGTTTTTAGACACATAAACATGTATTCAAAAGAACTATTAAGTATAATCAATACATTTTAAATAGGAATTTACCAGAAGTGTGTGAGCGTAAGCGCAATTGCACCTTGAATTCACAACAGTGCTATAGTTTTTCCTACACTCCAAAGCTGAGTGTCACAATTTTGATCGGATGTCTCAACCCCATTTAAAAACTTATTTCACATCTGCCTTCTGAGTGCTAATCTGTTACCCTACCCCTATCAAAGCGTCGATGAAATCTCAGCACACCAAGTGCAAGGATCTGTAGCCAATTTAATTCCATCTGTTTCTATCTATTAGTTTATAACATAGTACTCTGTAATTACAGATTTAATTGAAATGTCATCAGCATCTCATTATCAGCAAGAGATCCCTCTCCAAACTGCCTTCTATAATGACACTAGGACTTCTCCTCCCATGCCCAGGGCAGCACCCTTTCCTCAGCGCTTGTTCCTCTGAACGCCAAGCCCGCGGCTGTGTGAAGGGTGGAGCAGGTGAGGTTGAAGCAGGCAGGAAGACACACTCCTGCGGACACATCACAAACTCCAGTTCTCTCCACTGTCCCTCACAGAGCATCAATGCTCCCGGGACACGCCAGGGGACAAACACACACACCGCCTTGTGCACAGGGTACGGGGCTGGGGGTTTCATCTGCAGACGTTCTTCAGGCTCCAGCCACAGCGTCAACTCTGCCTGTGGCCCCGGGATTGTGTGAGCCCATCCCTGCAGCAAATCCACCTCACTCAGTGGAGACACAAGAATCTACACATGCTGCAGCTTCCATTTCTCTGGAGAACCTCCAGCAAGTACAGATTTGGGGAGAAGTCTGGAGGCGCCACCACCAATGTCTTTCCAGAACTCTGCCTGTAATCTCACCCTGTCTGGTGGAAAGGGACAGAGACACCAACTCAGGATCACTTCACGTGAATGCAAAGTCCAGAGTGGGTTTGGTCCCACAGCCCAGAGGTGCCTCCACCTGTTTGTTACTTCCTCTTCCCCTCCCATCCTGGGGCGGCAGCTTCACCTGAAAGCTGGTCACATCTCAAGATGACAGGAGGGCTGGCCGGAGGGCTGGTGGGGGCTCCGAGACTTGCTGCTCACTTCCAAGGAGAGAGTGTGGCTCACGTCCCCAGCCACTGCCTTAGAGGAGAGAGGAAACCTCTTCCCCAGTTGCAAAGGCTGGAATCAGGTCACATGCCCGAAGAAAACCACAGCCTGATGGCAGTCCCAGGTTCGTCCAAAGCACCTGGGCGTGTGGCAAAAGGTGGTCTGCCCACCTGTCCCCACCAGGAAGGCAAAGGGGAAATCTAACCACAGCGTCCTCTGTGGTGGCTATCCCAGCTTACACTCAAGGCCACCTGCTCCATGACACTCTTACCTTTCCAACAGGTGTTATAGCTGGAGACCCATCCACAGCTACCTCTAGATGTCAACACTGGCAAAAGATCATCTAATCAAGCTGTGCGGTTACATGTAAATGTGCCCCTAAATACCGTAACTGTATTACTGAAGACCAGAACTGTCTCAAATGGGAATTGAGCCACGGCAAGTGCTGGCACAGTGAAAACGACTGCACAACAGTCGGCAGGCACTGACTCACAAACCACTGGGAACCGTTTCTCTTCATCCCCCGTCCTCAGTTTAAAAAGCCATTAATAAAAACTTGGACAAGAAAACGCAATTATTCCTTTTTAGAGTTGATTATCATGTTGAAAATAGCAATAAAATTTAGTAAACAAAGGTTAGGAAAAACCTTCATGTTTGCACGAAGTGCAACACAGCACATCTCACCAACAAAGATTACAGAAAAATAATGTGCCGTGTAATGAAGTTTCATTTATAGGATATACTTCAGAACAATAGGTGGCAAGGAGCTTTGTGTGAAATCCTCTTACAGAGTATTAGGCATGTACAGCTTCATGTTCGCAATTGTTTAACATCACTGTGTTGTCATTAGCATAAGATGTGTAATGGCGTGTGCCAGACAAACTACTCTGTTTTGCTTAATATTTTAATTAATGCCTAAAAAGATAATAAATAGCATCCCAGTACAAAATGCATTTCGAACAATATTAAATTGTCAACTATTGCCAGAATTAGTAAAATTAGAGGAATCAAAAGACAGGGGAAGGCTGCAGAGATGAGACACAGGACAGTGAACAGCATCAGCGTCACGGCAGGAAGTCCACACGTTCCACAGACAGGAGAGCGACGTCCTGCAGATCACGAACGGAGTCAGAAAGGGTTTGAGAGCAGAGAGCTCAGATGCCAAGGTGCTGACTGACCGGTCCCCACAGGAGGACGTTTTAGCGGATTGTCACCTGCAGGGTCAGTCCCAGAACAGAGGCCAAGACGCAAGCCCAGGGCTCCGCTGAGACGTCCTGGACCAAAGACAAACCATTGTTTGTCAGATGGACAAGAGGAACAGTGCATCCACGGCGAGTTCTGTTACAGAGAACAAATGGCGACAGACAAGGAAACACAGACAGCTACTCCCATGGCATCTGGAGAAATAGGAACTTCTCTTCCCCTACGAGACCAGCGCAGGTGAAATAGTCGAGACAGTTGCTGCAAACCACAGATACACTTCCGCACAGAAGAGTCACAGTTCTCTACTAATCCCAGCAAAGCGGACTCACATTGATAAGCAGATTCTAGCTTTTGACAAAAAGAAGACATTTCACCTGTAATTCTATGCCTTTTCCCCAACACTGTGCTGTCAAGTCACCACCGTGAACCAGACAGGATCATGCTGTGAAAAAGGGAACCTGGAATTTCCCTGACGCCCATGGGCACCTGGGACACGCGCCCAGTCCTCCTCCGAGTGCCACCGCAGCCCACAGTGGGGCCGGTGAGGTTGAGACACACGAGCACAAAACCGCAGGAATTGAGCAGGAATCTCAGAGCGTCTGCCTCGGAGCTGCGCCGGCTGTTCACTTGTCACAGCTGCACTCTTAGCTCCCTGCGACCTCCTCACCTCCTGCCCCTGTGGTTCCCTCCTCCCCACTTCCCTTCCTTACCTCTGTCAATGCTGGCATTTCATTCCAAAAGTAGCTTTAAGCTCAAAGGGAAAAGAGGGAACGTAGAAAGGGAGAGAGCTATGTAGCTAAGAAACCACCTGTGGGTTACAGGGATGGCAGCCACGTGCAGGAACAAACTGTGTCTAGAGCCGCATCCCTTGGCTTCCAACAAGCATAAAACGAGAGAGAGAGAGAGAGAGAGAGAGAGAACCCACAAATGAGACTGGATGTCCCCTCACATTAGACCAGAGAAGAATTAGAGTTTAGAGAGAGAACATCTCTATGCCTCCAGCCCATTGGAAAAACCCACACAGGGTCAGCTAAAACCTGAAATGTGAGAAGCAGATGGCAGGATCTGACCTCTGCGGGAGCTGCTGGAGTCTCTAAGTGAAGAACTGCTTGAGACTTTTATCTGAGGCGGGCGAGGGTGGGTCAGGGCACTTGCGTGCATTATGACTCCTGCTCCGTCCCAGGGTGTCTGTGGTCATCCCGTCCAACCACACAGTTATGGTGTCTGAGTATCTCTCTGTCTATCTGGTCATGGTGTCATGATGGTCGTTTAACACTTGTTCTTTTACATACTGTTCTCTACTTTATATGACCTCTCTCACTAGAACAGCGATGTCATGATTAACATTGTGCTTGAGTCGCAAAGTCACTGTCTCACTTAACAACGTCATGGAAAGCAAAGCTGCTTCATCAATCATGACTTCTCTGAACAGCATTAAAAGTGCCTAAGAGAAAGAAAACAGAGCTCTAGCTTGCCAACCAAGCTTCCAGAATTTGAGCGCGGTCTGTAGCAAACAAGGAAACAGTCAGAAGAACATGCACACAAGGACACCTGTCCTTGGTGCGGAATGTGACACCCCCCCCGTCCGGCCCCAGTCTTCTGAGGGGGACCCTCCCCTCGGCCCTTCAAGGATTCGCCAGCCCCCAAGAGTGGGCATGTGATCCAGGTGGACATCAGCATGGTCCACCCCTGGCCACAGCAACCAGTGCAGAGCTGTGCACGCTGCCCACTGACCAAGGACAGTTGCCAGAGAGGCTTTTGCTGAAGCAACTGGGAGGGGCTGTGAGGGTGGTGGAGGCCACACCCACCATGGGGTCGATGCCACAGCAGCTTGAGCCCCAGCTGCTGATCCCAGGATGCCCCTTCATATCTGTGTAGCAGAGTGAGCTGCGCCCCCGGCGGCCACATCAACCCTGACCAGTGGAACGACGAGTCCACCGTGGAAGCTGCTGCCTGGCGGTGTCTCTGGGCTCTAAGGTTGCACCTCACACCCAGCCTTCCATACTGTCATGGCAAACATGGTATGCAAAGGAAATCAGCAAAAATTCTATCTTTTTCTTCCTCAAAACGGAAGGGCTAGAAGGGAAACCCCAGCAGAAACTAACAGACCAAGTTGAAATTCTGAATGCAGTTTCCCCTAAAATATGACATGAGTGTTGGTCGTGTTCCCAGCCTGGGTCTCATCCAAACATGAGTAACCCTCCATGGTATACAGGACGTTGGAAACCATAGCTTAAAAATCACAGCAGACAGTTCTAGAACCTTAGAGATACAGGTGCTTTGTGAGTTCAAGACAACACAAAGGACATTCTGAAATGCAACCCAACTCCAAGCAGGGAGCTGCCAGACCTGGGGTTTGGGTCAGACTTTCAGGAAGATCCTCAGAGAGGTGAGAGACAAGGTACCGTGGGAAGGACACCCCAGACTCCAAGGCAGCTCCATAGGGGATCAGGGAGCTTCCTCGGAACCAAGAGCTCCCAGAAGAGACAGAGAACTGGGAGGGACGACAGGTGAGGCTGGAGCCGCCCTTCCCCAAATCTCCACTCTGGACACCCACTAGAGGAAATCCCTACGGTTCTAGACACTACAAGAAGAAAGAAACCACTCTAGAGCATGATAGTCTGCTCAAGGGGCCCAGCGCTCCCACAAAGCGCTCAGGTGAGTGTTGGGCCCTTGGGAAAGGGAAAATGAGTTAATATAAATTAGTGCAGGACAACTCACCCCTTTCTGGAGGACTTAAGCTGAACCAGCGGGAAAAATTATTTGAACACTTCAAATATCGTGAGGAAAAAAAAGGAAATAATTAACTTGTTTTTCAAATGTTCTTAGGTTAGAATTTTCCTGGTAAAAGTTCAGACAGCTGAGCCAGTTCTACTTTTTCCAAATGGCACAAATTGGAAATCACAGACGGCAGAAAGAACGAACTGTGACAGGGCAGCCCTGTCTTGTGCCGCCTGGTAACACTTGGGAACAGGGTGGTGACATCGGAGCATCCCTGGGTCTGGGATCTGCCCTGAAACAAAACTGTGCATGGTGCACAAGCAAAATGGAGCAGGTGCTCTCAGCTGAACAAGCCCTGGAGCGTGAATGTCTGTGCGGCGCTGAAGACTCGGAGAGGCCCTCTCTGCCGGCCATTCTCTGAACTTACCTAAGAGTCTAAGACCTGTATATAAAACATCTGAGAAGATAAAGTGAAACCAGCCTCCTTAAAAATCCCAAAATCACTGAACCAAAACAGACTTCAAGGAACCATCTAGAATAGCTCTGGCTCCAGGGAGTACAGTAATCTATTATTAAACAAATACATGATTCTCTCTCTGGTTTTTAAAGATCTCTACAACAAGAATTCTACGAAGGTCATCTGTAGAAGGTTCTGGTGTTTAATCACCTATAACGAGAGATGCTTTTTCTCATTCTAAACCAATACCCCTCGCTGCCATTTAAATCCGAGATATGCACCCTACTGACCTAGTAGGCAAATGGCAGCTTGAAAGTCATGTTGAGCTATAGGTTGAACATATTTAATGGATACCTCTTCTTATCTGTAATTTGATTGCAAATTTCTCTTGAAAGCCCTAAGCACTAGAATTATACTTCCTCTCTGGTGTTAGCAAAACATTAATTTCTAATTGATAGCTCAGAATGAATGTGTTCATTCATTATGCTCGTAATTTTAGCATATGACTTTCAAAGTGGGAACATGAAGTTCAAGGTACAGTATGTTTTTCTGTCTAAAACAGAAAAAGAGTCGCTTTGACCCAAGCACTTCCACTTTCCAGGGACGGCTGGAATATTGAAACAGCTCCTGACACTTGGACCAAGGACAGGAGGACATGGGAAGGAACCAGACCACCCTCCCAGGCCCTAAGGACAGCCAGCCAAGTAGACGCTTGCTCAGTGACCTTAGCACAGCTCACCAGGCCGTGCAAGGAGAATGTAGGTCCCACCAGGTTTCTCAGCCCTGGACACTGAAGGCACCACCCTCAGTGGCACACACACTCCAGCAGCTGAAGCAGCCGATGGTCCCAGGGAGGACTGTGTATGTCTCAACTCCCAGAAGTTACATGATCTATTGTGAACATAATTTTTAATAGAAATGAGTTGAAAGTCACGTTGCTGGACAGCGAGAAGACAGTGGGCTGACAACAGCTGTTTCCCAGAGAACCTGCTTCACAACAGAAGCTGTTTCATAAGCCCACTCACACGCCCCACCACTCAGCAAGCCACGCCAGCCACTCAGCAATCCACACCAGCCAGGCCAGCCCTCTGGAAAGACTCAATGCCAAGGTGAAATACAAGGCATCTCGGCCTTCCAGCATTTTGTGACCACTACCACTCACTCTCTGTAATTTCACATATGGGTATACTGAGCATTTATATTCCATTGTAATGACGGCAAGAGTTGCAGCCTGCAGATTTTCGTGTATGACTGGGGCCCCTGGGTCTTATAAAAACCCAATCGTCCTCAATTTCTTCTTACAAAGGAGATCATATATATCTAGAAGTCAAGATTATAAGATCTGTTGCTACATTCTTCGAATTATTTCCTCATGGAGATGCCCTTTTCTTATTTTCTTAAGCCGCTACATTAATTCAATAAGGTTGCAGTAGTAATAATTACTGCTTTGTGCTATGGGCCAGAACTATGCATGTTAACAACCAAACACGTGCCCAGAATTCTGTGCAGAGGCACACAGCACCCCACTGCGACAGTTTATGTGGGTGGCGTGACACTCAGACAAGCAGGAAAGTCAAAGACGATGACATGTCTGGAGAAGGGTCAGTACCCAAAGGATTCGTGAAAGTGTCACGTCTTGATCAAGGTGCTGAAAGGATGTCAGTCTCTAGACGGTGGCAAACAGACGGGCGAAGCCAGCGACAGAGAGAAGGCAGCACGGAGAGAAAGAGAAAACACGCCCACGCGGTGCAGGACCCCAGTGTCCGTCTCTTTTCAACAAGCATTACCAACCCACTGCACAGCGCCACTCTCAGAGAACACATGTGCATAGACACACACATGCACACCCACACACGTGCATACATACACGGATACACATACAAGGCTCTCTACTGTGGGCATCAAACGAGGCGTCTTTCGTTTCAATCTCAACTCCAGGCCCCTGTCCGGCTGGGATTAAGGTCCCGTCTCAGCAGAGGGTGGCTGCTCCACCGTGAGCGCTGGGGTCTGGTCCTGGGGTGGTGGTTCCGCGGTAACATGCAATCCTCTAAACACGCTGCACAGACAGACCCAGGCCAGGTGGACGCTGCCCTGCAGGCAATACTGAGTGAACCTTACAGGGCTTCTTCACCAAGCAGCCTCTCCAACAAACAGCATTCTTGTCTTTGAAGAAGACATTGTCTCTGATCATCTTTAAAACTCTCTCAAACCACCCAGGAACTTTTTAAAATACAGCCACACAAAAGTCCTCATGCAAGTTTGGTATCCTTTGTGGGATCTCCAGCCTGAGCACAACATAATTAAACCTTCTGAAGATCAGCCTGGCAAGGTATGTAGATTAGATTAGGGCAAGTAGACACAAGGCGCAGATAAGGCAGTTTTCTTTAAAAAGTGGGCCTATTTAAAAAGTTTTAAAAATGACATCCAAAAATGTGATTTCCTCAGTGTGCTTCTCCTATCTAAACGTCACAGCCACTTTAATTAGGGCAAGAGAAATGCTCATCCAATTACTATAATTACAACATTAATTTACAATATTTAAGCCCTTTTAATAATCCAAAGTGAGTTCACGGCTAATATTGACCATTTGATATGCATCATTTGCAAAATGCATTTTTGCAGAACATGCCTTGTCATCGTGTGGACTCAGACGTTCAGAGCCAGCCCCAAACAAAACGTGAAGTGAGCCGGATTCACCAACTTCTGTCCTATTTTCCAACTCCCAGCTCTGCCAACATCAGACATGTCTCACTCTCTTTATTGCTGCCTCTAACCCCAGATGCCCAGTCTTCCAGCTGCTTCCCGATTATTCAAACCCTCTTGTGGCAATGCTTCCTCTTCTTTCTCTGCCCACACATGCCAAGCACATACAGACAGAGCTTTACGCCACAAGTGCCTCATGCAGAGCACTAGGGACACAGACAGTGCTCACAGGGCGGCCTGAGGAGCAAGCTCTGGCCGAGGCAGCAACTCCAGGAGGAGGCTTCACAGTTTCAGTTCCCGAAACACACACATTCTTAGGGAGGAAACCAGCTAACCCCAAAGGAGGCATCACCTAACGTCAGCATATGAGACAAGACACGGTGAGTGGGAACATGAGGGCTCCAGGAATCTCCTAACCACAACATGAATCAAATGTTCCCAGTCACTTGAAATCCAAGGTCAGGACTCAAAACAAACAAACAAACCTCCCCGATTCTAAGGACCATGCCCATTGGGAAGCCCTCAGCAAACACACACTGTCAACGCCAGTGGAAACTGCTGGGTCCCGGTGCCACAGAGGGCGCTCGGGCCAGAGGACCCACCTGCTGGGAGGCCTCACAGCCAATGGAGACCAGCACGTAAACCACCCAGGAAAACGTGGGCCCTGCAGAGTGGGTAAAATGAAATAGGCAAGGGTCTCAGGGATTTGGATCCGGAGCTTCTGGAGCTCAAGTGCTGGTTGCTGGGAATGTAAATGGTACAGCCACGATGGAGAACTCTTTGCTGGTGTCTCGAAACATGACGACTGTCTACATCTACAGCTGTGTCCCAGCAATTCCGCTCCAAGGCATCTACCCCAGACAAATGAAAACACATCCACAAAAAGACCTGTGCAAGACTGTCCTCAGCAGCCTTGTTCACAGCAGCCACAGGTCAGCGGCAACAGGCGTCTATCAGCCAGAGACCGTGGCGGATCCAAACCCACCCCCTGAGCACTGGTCACCAACGAAAGGGGGAAAACCACTGACACACGCAGCGACGTGTGTCGCTGAGAATGCATCTCAGGACATCACACAGAGTGAAAGAAGCAAAACCACGTACTCTAAGACTCCATCTTTCTTTCAAGAACAGGCAGAACCATCCCATAGTGACAACTCGAGAAGGTGACAGCCTCAGGATGGCGGGATGGGGACCTGGCGGACCTGGCTACAAAAGGACATTCTGGGGGTGGAATTTCTCCACCTTGTCCTGGGTGGTGGCTACATGGTTACGTACAGTTGTCAAAATTCACTGAACTGAACATTTAATATCTGTTCATTTTATTGGATGAAAATTATTCCTCAATAAAAACTTATAAAGGAAGAAAGTAATGCTGGTGTCCCATGGACATGGTTGTAAGGAGAAGATAGCAACTGCAAGTAGAGTCTGGGGAGTGGGGAAAGCATCACATGCAAAGTGACCCTTGACCTGCATCTTGAAAGATGAGTAGGTTGTGGCCAAGCAAAAATGTAGGGTTGGGGGCAGATTCAACACTGTGAAGCTTCCAGGGAAAGGCAGGATGGAGCAGGGTGGCTGCAGGACTCACTGAGGAAGCCACAGAGGAGTCTGAACAGCCCCACCAGAGATGGGGCAGGGAGACGGTGTTAAGTCTGGGAACACAGGATCAGGGTGAATGTTCTCAAGAGCATCGGCAAGACACAGAGGATGCCCCAGAGGAATCCAAGACCACTGGGGAGGTGCCCACCTGGTGACCAATGGGCAGAGGGCGACACAGCACCCACTGCCCCTTCCCCTCCCAAACACCCAGACGCCACAGAGAAGACACTTTAAAGAGCAGCATGGCAACTCAAGAAGGGGCCAAGCAGTTGTACAGAAATCTTGAGGGTTTCCTGAGAAGCAGACACCAGTTAGGACAAACAGAAAGGCCTCGATGAAAGAAAACATTTCGCAGGTGTGGGAAGTAAGTGTGGAAGACAGGTCCTCCTCACTAGGATCCGTGTATGCAAACTCACCTGCTTGCTAAAACATGCCTATGGCCCAAAGCAACACCTGCATGGGCAGCTTGCACAGGGGCACCAAAGTTCGGACTGCTGACACACACATCTCCAGCTCGGCTTCTTGCCTTGGCTCCTGCTCTTGGCTCCTGCTGTGAGCAGGTGCCTCGTCATGCTCCGTCTAGTGCCACGTGTCCTGCATTTCTGTGCTCTCTGTTGACTTCGTTGTTCAAAATGGCCCCAGCACAGGGCTGAGGCGTGTCTTGTGTCCCCAGGCACACGGAGGCCACAGCTTGCCTCATGGAGAAACCACATGTGTCAGAGAAGCCGTGTTCAGGTGTGAGTTATGGGCTGTTGGCAGTGAGTTCAGTGCTAATGAACCAGTAGGAGATGTTAAATCAGGCGTCTTTACACGTAAACACACGTAAAACAAGGGCACATGTAGACTGGTTGACGACAACGCTGTGTCCTGGGGCCTGTGGGAACCTAACCCTGCGTTTCCCAGAAGCAGTGGCTCGGCGTCCACTAGTTCAGCATCCACGTGACGTCCTGGAACATAACCACCTAGGATCCACTGCAGTCTGAGGGTCACCTGAGGAAATGCACCAGGATGTCCACGCCATCACCCCCACCGTGGTGCGAGCACTATGTCCGGATGATGTGAGTTTTCACTCCCAAACTAAACAGAGAACTCGAGACGGGGAATGAAGCAGGAGGCCCCACAGCACTCACAGGAGGCCCGCTTGGACCACCAGGAACCAAATCCGGCCGTTAGAAACACTTCCCACCACGGAGACCAAGACACTGTGGGACCATGGAACACATGGAGCGTAGAAAAACTGTGCTGTGAGGGAAGGGCCCCCCCAACCAGCAGGAAGCGTCCACGGCTACAGGGAGCACCACAGAAACGCCACCTTACTTCTGTGGCCAGGACTACATGGGGATCACATCTTTAGGATAGAGCAGGAGGGCGCTGAGCACATGTGCAACTCCAGAGAGCACATCCACGAGCCGCAAAGGTCAGACAAACGCAGAGTCGAGAGGCACAAGGAACCAGTCCAGGAGGCCCCAAGGTCCACCTACCAGAGTTTCAGGAGGAAAACCAGAGAGAAGAGAGGGCGAAGAAAGAAAAAATAGAAAAGATACTCCCAGAAATAACCAATAGAAGGCAAACACCCAAAACTGAAGGAAGAGAAGCCACTTGAGATTGAAAGAGCCACCAAGGACCCAGCGACACAAAGGAGAAGAACCAACAAACCAGCCCACACAGCAGTCTCCATGGAACTTCACTGCAAGACGGGCAAAACCCAAAACCGGGGTGGGGAGGAGGGGAAGCAGGTAACCTGCAGAGACAGTTGGGTCAGAACCACTTTCCAACAACCACAGCCACCGGCAGAAGCAGCGGTTGTGAAGGAAAATGGTTATGAATTCAGATTACAATGTTCGGTAAAATTAGATCTTATGTGGGAATAAACATTTTCAGGCATCCAAGGATTCTAAAATCTTCCCCACCCACAGATGTTAACAAAGAGACTCTCTAGAGGAGACATCAGCAAAATGAAAAGTGAATAAAAAGTAACGAGGAGGACACGAGAGAAGAGCCTGAGGGGAGAGAGTAAAACACGCCAAGCAGAGCCTGCTGATGCCCACCTCCCCTGACCCGACATTGTGGGCGAGGCTCGGCCACTGGACACGGGAGGGGTGCGGAGGCAGCCGGGACACGACGAGTTTCTTGTTGTTAAGGCAAGAGAGAGAAAACACAAGTCGAAATGTGCTGAACGTAAAACACTCCACCCCACCCACGGAGACGCAAAATACCCCAAGGCAATGTCAGCGAGCAGGACCCGGCAGGGCATAAAAATACTACATCCTAACTGCAGTGAAAGATGGCTCACAATAGTAATCATCTCATTCAAAACTTAAGAAAGAAAGAAACAAAACCCATTCAGACAGGTACTGAATAAGCATTTGATAAAATCCAACAACATGCCTGATTTCTTAAGTAACTTTCAAACTAAGATTAAACTAAAATCCATGTGAATCCTGCCAGAGATACAATCAATGTTGGTATTTTGCTACCATTTCCGAGTGAATGAACCTTCTGTTCCATAGTCCTGTAAACTGAGACTAAAGGGAAATTTATTTAATTTGATAAAAGGTTATTTACCTTAACTCCATGACAATCATGCTATGATGAAACATTAGAATCATTTTGATTATAATCAAAAGCAAAAGGACACCTGTAACTTTAGTATTCAACACTGTATTATCTGCCCTAAACTGTGAAATAAGACCAAGAAATAGGAGTATAAATATTAGGAAGAGAAAAATAAAATTAGCACTTACTCATGATCTATCTACTTAGAAAATCCAGGAGAATCCACTGACAAGCAATTAGAAATCCTTCAACGGAGAAAGAATACACTAGCGCAATTCAAACGATGGGCAAAGAGTGTGAAAAGATGATTTATGAAATATTAATACCTGATGATTATATAAATTCCAGTATCTAATGAAATTATGTAAATAAGTTCAACCTCTCTAGTAATCTTGGAATTTAATGAAAACAATGTCATGATAATTCTTCATCCAAGTGGAAAACATAAAAGATTGATAAAATTCAAATTGGTAAATACAGGAGCTGTCCATGTGCACACGTATGTCCATCGACTCCGCAATTTCAAGCAACCGCACATGTTCAAAGGGACGAGTGTGCAAGATGACCACTTGCTCTAGGGGACGAAAGCAGAAACAACCTGTGTGTACATCGACCGGCGAATGGTTGGCAGATGGGGCTACGTCCGCGCCAGAATATGCAAAGCGAGAAGCAAGGGTCACGGGCAGATGGGCCAGCGCTGGACCCCGTGCTGGAGGAGGAAGCACCTGAGACACAGTGGGCCGGCTGACAACCCTGGAATACAGGTGGCGGGTGAGACAGACGTATCGCGCCTGGGCTGAAGTTATGGCGACAGCACACCACCATGATTACAAAGACTGTCTCTGTTCTTAGGAGGCACGTGCCGAAGTCTGTGGAGGTGAACTCCAATGAGGTACACGGCTCAGACTCTCACGGCTCAGAAGCACACGCGTGTGTGGAGAGAGGGACAGCCAGGTGAGCATGAGCACAGGTGACACAGCACAGGGGCGAGACATGAGCGGTGAATGGACATGGTAAGAGATGTGCTGAGGGTTCTTTCTACTATTTCCTTCTAGACAATTTTCTTAAGTTTAAAATTATTTCCAAGTGAAAAAGTTTTTTTTAAGGAATAAAGTAGGTTTTTATGCACATATATAAAAACAGAAAGATCTATTTGGCATATTAAGTGGAAAAAACCTAGTTGCAGAACATGATGCACAGACGATCTTATTTACGTTAGAGATTTAAACACAAGCACAACCACCTCTGACCCCAAAGTGTGCAACGTGTCATCTAACAGCTGGCGACTTGGCCCCTGCCGAGGAGGCCAGGAAGGAGGCTGGGTCTCTGTGATATTTCTGTATCTTAGGATGTTTTCGGTAGGAATGGGATTAGCGGACAATAAATTCTTGTGAATTAGCATGCTGCAAGTAGCATAAATAGGATACAAGTCATCAGTTGGGAGCTAGAGTTGATAAAATTAGCGTTTAAGGGTGAAGCAGGAGGAGCCCTTCACCCTCAGTGATTTGGGCATATTCTGACTTGAGTTTTCCATAACAGTGATTAAGCACACACTTGCTTCTCGATTCTCGCTACTTTATCAAGAACATATTTTATCAAATATGAAAACTAATTGGTGCATAGAGACAAATCATTCAGGATTAACCTTAAATGCTGATTTACATGATTTGACACAGAGATCTCAACACTATTCAGGTATCCACGAGTGACCACCAGTCGGGTAAGACAGGGCATTTATCACAGTCTGAAGTCTTACAGGATCTGAAAGAGAACTTCCAGCGAGACTTCTGCCAAGACGCTACCAGTTACCAGAAGTCAATGGCGGTGACCCAATGAGCTGGGAGCTGTACACTCCCCATCTTCCAAATAACAGTGGCATTAGCTCCTAAAAGCACTCAACTCTTCCTTTTTAACAAAAAAACCACAAAAATTATAACACAAACACTGGGTTAAATAATTGTTGCAGAAAATTCTAACAAACAAGTCAAGAAATGAAATTGTAGTTCTCATAGCAACGGTTCGCTGGGCCTCAGACCAGTGTTGTGTGCGTGTTTCGTACGGTTCTGAGAAGTAACCTAATTCCTCAACAAGTCATTTACATGTTCAGCCAGAACACCGTGTCACGAGTTTCTTTCTCCTCCTTGTTAGGGAACTTAGCGCTCTCCGTTACCGTGTAATCCTCGTTCATTCACGGATTTAATGTGGTACTTTGGCAACATTTCATTTGTAAGAGGCTGTACAGTAAAAAATTAATTACAGCACTTAATCACAGTTGTAGCAAATCTTAAGATGCTTTCATATTTTTGTTCATTGTTTGCATTTTTAAGCAATTAAAATACAAAAAAAAAACCCTGCGGTAATATCAATTGTTTTCTTTGATGTTCTTTCCCCTTCCCTGAGTGTCATTAGGAATCAAACCTCATTATTAATAAGACTCAAGAAATAGTAAGAAAAAAATGTCAATGTCATTTAAACAATGGAGAAAACATAAGCAAAACTTTTGAACACAAAATGTTAGCATCTCACTAATTTAATGCATTTGTAGATTTGGCACTACCAGGTGTACTTTGCCAAGCAATACAGTGTGATTAATAATACACACACAGTGTTAATGCAAAGAAACACTAGAAATGCTTACAGATAGGACTTATCTTACATAAGTAAAGACCACTCAATGCTTACAGATACGTGACTTATTCTTATGTAAATAAAGGCCAAATTTTCATTAGAAAAAATGATCAATTTTATCCTCATTTTGTAAATTATTAGTTTCCACCAAATGTTGTGCCCAAATTGCTAAACAAATCAAAAATCAGTTGAATAAAACCTGTGTTCCTTTTACCAGCAAAAGGACCCTCTCCTCAAAGAGTTAAGAACAATATTCCTTCTGTCCTGACCGGAAATGAAAGACCGGTTGCCAAGGCTGGTCTGCACCTCGCCCTGCCTGGCGGTGCACAGAGGACACACTCCCAACAGCTGAGAGTACCTCGACCCCGCGCTGCGCAGCCGTCCGGCAGACCCTGGACCGCCACGGCCGAGGACAGACAACTCCGCAAACACAGTCCTCGCCTTGCTGCGCCTCCACAGCTGTCCCAAGGCACAAACAGCTAGGGCCAACTCGAAAAAGAGCCGACCTGTAAATGAATGAATGAACCTGTGTGCTGAAATGAAGAGGCACAACTGTCCCTGAAAAGTTGCCTGTCTCAGTGGGGCCCATGGGTGCACTTCCTTGTTTACCGGGATGAGAACACTTGAGACCCCCAACAGGCGCTGACGAGCACCGTGCACCGCTGCTGACTGCGGGCCCGTGTGGCGCAGCAGCTCTGAGCTTCTCCGTCCAGCCCCGGTACCACCACCCCACTCTGCACCCACGAGCCCGGCCGCCGTGCACGCTCGTGCGAGTCGGCGCCCGCTCCATCCTCCCGAGGCTCGTTTCACTCAGCGTGACGCCGCTGCACAGGCCACTCTGTTTCCAAGCTTCCTTTACTGACCGGGCATCCTCAGACACCCGGAGGTGGCACCTGAACATGGCAACAGCATCACCTGCCACCAAGCCGGCTTCTCCCATGACTGCAGCTGTGGGTGGAGAAGCTCAGACCCCGGGAGCCCCTCGCATGATGACGTGTTCCTCATTCACAGTGTGCTCCTGCCCAGGCCCAGCACAGACCTGCGAGCCCAGCTGTCGCTCAAGACCACGAACGCCTCAACTCAGGGTGGGGCGGGGGCGTACTCAGCTTTCCTGGAGGCCACCGTGGAGGTCAGAGAAGAGTCGCCTAAGTTCCCTATCAGCTCATCAGGTGGTGACAATCTGATAATGTCCGTAATCACTTAAGGAGTCCAGAAAGTTCTCATTTAGCTGGGTAAGATTTCATAATACTCTTAATATCACATGTCTAGTAAATACATATTAATATCATGTAATATAATATTAATATTAGTAATTAATAATATTAATATAATATTAATAGTAATTTAAACTTAAGCTTAAATCATGAGAAAACAAAATTGAAAACCTCATCAGCACGTTGGGGAATATGTCATTCTCACTTACATAAGGTACACATTCTTGAAGGTAAAAGACCAGATTTTGTTTGGTTTTGTCCCAAATCACTGTCTACCGTGCCTGACTTCAGCGTGGCTCCTCCTCTGCCCCAGCAGAGTCGAGGCGGCAGCGTCCACCCCCACAGTACCTGTGTCCAGGCCACACGTGGCCCCGAGAGGCCTTTCATCGGCCCACAGGGTGTTTAAAAACACCTGTCCATAATGGAAAGTGCAAACCATCTCAAACGTACCCCAGAAAAAGCCACGCAGCCCTTGGCCTACCACGGGCTCCGACGCTCCGGAGCAGGGGCTGGGTAGTTGAGCCCCGTTAGCTAAGATGCCGCTGTTCTCACATGGCCCGCAGCTAAAAATGGTCTTTACACTGTTAAGTGACTGAAAATCAAAATAACATTTCGTGACATGTGAAGACTACATGAAATCTGAATTTCATAAAGTTTACTGGAATACAGCGATGCTTCCCTCTTCACGCACTTCCGAGGGCTACTTTCCCACCACAGTGCAGAGAGACAGCTGCAACAGAGGCCATTAGGCCTGCAAAGCCCAAAATACTTAATAATGTTATCTGACTCTTTGCAGGAAAAGTTTGCAGACTCTTGACTTAAGATACAGACTGTGTCTCCTCACTTCCCCTGGAGCTACAAATGGCCATTTGGCTAAGTTCTGGGTGGTACCTTGTCAGCAGAAGTGTCGTGTGTGTGTGTGTGTGTGTGTGTGTGTGTCTCCTATACTGCACGAGGAACAGTGCAGAGGTGCGCTTTCATGTCCTTCCTCCTTCCCGCTGGCCAGAAAGCAAGTGAGGCAGCAGGTGCTACAGTGTCTCTCCTGGTGCAGGAGGCAGGTCCCCTCTCCAAGCCATGCTGTGCCAGGACTGTTGCGGGTACTGTTAGAACATCATCTAGACTGACACTCAGCTGCCCCAAGAGCTGCTGTACTCCACCGTCATTCGAGTCAGTTCAGACAATGCCATATATCTGGCAAGTAATTGTTTTGCTCTCAGCACAACAAACCAACAGAAACTGCCTCTGCTGACACGTGGCACCAACACTGTGTAATCACTTGGTGGAGAAATTCTGTGGTTTTCTACCCACCGTGTAACAGGCTTAAGGATTTTCTCAACAAACTACATGCAAACAAACAAAAAAATAAGGATTTGACCAGATACGGTACTCACACACCATCAAATCATCCCAGTCCCAATAGGGCCTTGAAAACTTCATGGCTTGTGCTCCAGTGGAATTTTATTTCAAGTAAAGTCAAAAACAAGATCCCCAGTGAAAAGATGGATAAAAGTGCAGAAACACACTGAAATCCTTACATTAGAGATGGGCTCCCACCACTGGGGCACCCTGCTTGTTCCCCAAGTCCTTTCTGCAAAGCTCAAATTTTATTAAATACTTTCCACCCGCCAAGTCAAACCTTCCAATAAAACTTGCTCACTCCTGCTACTCACTGCCAAGTTCTATTAGCAACAGCCACGAGCTTTACTGAATCAATCTGTGGTTGTTGAGAAGTATTCTTTTTCTTCCCGAATCTTCACTTCGCTGTGAGTAGGTTAAGTTACCAAACATCTGGATTTATAGGTAAATTTCAGTACAAGTTTCCTTTTTAAGTTCTGTGGTTAGTGATTGAGATAGAAGTTTGCTTTCTGTTCAGGCCACACTCAGACCCACGAGGGGACCCAGCTACCCAGAGGTCAACACAGGTCAATGACCTGCCACCACCTGGAGCCGTCCACGAGGCCCGTTCATGGTAAGGACGGTACAGGTTACTATGTGTCTAATTAGAAAATTAACTGACTCATAATTCGTGGGTACTTTTTGTCACCTCACACAACTGAAAACGACCGAAACTCAGCTGCTAAGACCAGGCCACGCGGCAGTGATGGAGCCTGAGTGCGCCACGGTTATTTCCCAGTCGTTACTCTGTCAGAAGACACAGTCACAGGTTTTACAGGAAAATGGGAGTTCTTTTTTAAATGTGAAGTGACGGAAGTATATAATAGGCATTTATGTAAGTTTCGATCTCATTTCTTCTCCTGGATGGATGGAGTAATTCATAGGATGTAAGAAAATTTCCAAGGGTTTAAAGAGATTCGCGATAGAAGTAATTTCTCTAAATGGGAATTAAATAAGGTTGTGCCACACACTTCCTCGTCTTTCAACTCTGATCCAAATCTAAACCTGTGACTCTCCTTTGTCAAGACAAGCCAACATGAGCGGCAGCTCCTCGCACGGCACGGTGAACCCCGGGGCTTATTTAGACAGGGAGGAATGACTCAGTGTCTCACCAATATATTTAAACCTCACAGACTAAATTTGGTTATAGATTAGGAAGCCTAAGACATAAATACCCTATTGGAACAAACGAGGCTCCTAAAAGTGCAGCTTTTTCCCAATTAAAAGCTAGAAGTGCCGCCAAGCACGGCAAAGCTCCCAGCATTCCAGACACCGCTTGGTTCACTCCACGACGCTTTCACTTTCTGTTTAATTCTAAATACTGTTTTAAATAAGGAAATCGCCAGCTAAGATTCAAGCCTGCAGTCAGAAGGATTCCCTGTTTCACAATTTCCCTGACTCTAGTCTTTTTTAAGTCAACTAACACGCACTGGGTGCTGCAGGGCTTCCGCGTGCGCAGTAAACATTTATCCGTCTTGGGGAAGAACGTGCCAAGCGCTCCACCAGACGCACTCGGCTAAGCTCCCCGCAACCAGCCCCGCACCTCTGGGCCGCCATGGACCGGCCGCCACTGCTCACCTGCCCGACCCGCTTTGCAACTTAGCGCAGTATTTCCACCACAGACTGTCGCTCATCTCGCCATTCCTAACACATCCTCCAGCAAGCCCTGCTGGCAGCGGCCGTGCAGTGGGACTTACACAACACAAATCCACGCCCAGGTGCACGCACACGTCCATCCTCACTGAGTCCTGCCCGTCCACACCACCTGACAACCAGCGCACAGTCAGGGCCCGCATCTCACAACCACACTGAGCGGGGGCTCTGTCTCAAGGTGCAAAAGGTATTACCTGAAAATAGCAGCACTGGCCTTTGCTCGAACACGACATGACTCCTTAACAATTAACCTTCTCAAATACGTATGACAGTGTGCAAATGTAAGTGTGGGGCCAGCGCCAGACCCCACCCCACCCCGCCACGGCTGACGCCCCACGTGTTTCCATAGCACGTGTTCCTTCCAGGGCATGAGCAGCCTGGGCTCGGTTTTCCAGCGTACCCTGAGACCCTTCTCCCCATACTCCCAAAACCACTGGCTTCCTGGGTTCCTGATTCCCTGAACCAGAGGTCTTCCTACGGTTTTTGCTCAAATCCCACTTAGGAGAATTTTGAGTAACTAGAAAAGCAATGCAAATGACTTAATTCCTAGCATATTGTAATTACTGACATTTCAATAAAGCCGTTACTTTTAAAAGCATCCAACAGACCCTACGTGACCACGTCCCCTGTCCACCATCCTAAGGGTGCCCCTGGTGGCCAGGCTGTGCCCTGCAAAGTGGACCGCAGTCCCAGGAGGTGGCAAACCCTGCATCATCTCATTCCAAAATATGCAAAGTGATTAGAAATTTACTCCCCTTCAACTCTTAATTCCATTCCATTTACTCCACAGAATTTCATTCCAAAGTCATGTATGTGTGAAAGTTTCTACTGGTCATTTTATATATCTCTGCAACAAAGCGGGGGAGGCCTTCTTCCTCTGGAAGATAAAACTGATCTCGTCTAAACAAACACCTGCGCTCCTGGACTCAGGGGTTCTCCGGCCACACACCAGCTCTCTGCCTCACCAGCTACAGAGATGCCCCGTGACAAACAGAACCAGCACCAAAGTAGACAGAACAGGTGTCCCACAGCAGAAGAGACATTGCAAGGAATACAACAGATTTCTGACAAAAACAATGATTTAGCCTCCACAGAAATATCTGAGAAAATATCATTCCCATTTTATAAAAATGTTACTATAAAAGAAGAAACAGGGAACAACAAAAGAGGTCTTAGAAATTAAAAATAAGTTACTGAGATTAAAATTTCAATAGAAGTATTAGAAGATAATATTGGGGAAATTGCCAGAAAGTAGAACAAAATATAACAGAGACCCAAAGTATGTCACGGAAAAGAACCAATGTGGGGAGGTCCTGCACCCAAGTAACACAAGCACACAGGGCACGCTGGCTCACGCCTATGGTCCCAGCCCTTTGGGAGGCCAAGGTGGGAGGATCACTTGAGGCCAGGAGTTCGAGTCCAGCCTGGGCAACATAGTGAGACCCCCATCTATACAAAAAGTAGAAAAAATAGCCAGACAACTTGTTTGAGGCTGCAGTGAGCTATGATGGTGTCACTGCACTCCAGCCTGGGAGACAGATCGAGATCTTGTCTCAAAAAAAAAAAAAAAAGAAGAAGAAGAAGAAATTAAATAAATAAATAAAACAACATAAATCCAAGAAAGGAGACAAAAAAACAACAGAAAAAACAAATGGGAAAAAATGATCGAAGAAACCCTAAGTGAGAGTTCACAAAAGCACAAGACACCTGCATATGATCCAAATCGAAGCACCACGCACGTTTGTGAATTCTTACAGCACAAGGCTAAGAGGTGGAAACTAAACGTGTCCAGGGAGGAGGAATCAGTTGCAACAAGGGAACAAAAATCAGACCTCACAGCTACAACGCCGAATTAAAACAAACACACAGGGAAAATGCCTTCAAAATTCTCAGGCAAAATTATTTTACTCTTAGAATTCTATACCCAGCCAAACTTTCAAACATACAAGGGCAGAATTTCAGACCAGCAAGAGGAGAAACTTTACACTCTCATATTCTTAGGAAATTACGTGAAGATTAACATCAACAAAATGAGGTGAAAATCAGCCAGAAAAAGACAAGACAAGAAGTTTAAGAAACACCAGGTCTGACCAGGAGGGGAGTGGAGGGTTTCGTGGCTCTGTGGGAAACGCTGTGGATGGGCCACCAGTCGGCCGGGAGGGAGCTGCGCCTGAGGAGCGTCCGCTACCCCAGGGCCCGGGGGGCAACTTTTACAGAAGGAAGAAATGCAAGAGAAGAAAGCCCCACTAGATACTCCAGTCTGAGAAGGAAACTGGACCACACCAGTCAGCTCTGGCAGTACCAGCACAACGTAAGCGCATCTTTATTTCCCATCCTCAGCGTGCAGAAAACATAATACAGACCGAATATGTCGACCCTGACAAACGCTGGAAGGTAGAAGTGAAGAGGGAAATTAAGTTCGGAGACGCTGACACCTCTGCATTATAAACTGGGCTGTCGAGCGACTCTGTCGAGCGCTCACAGCATAAGAAACAACGGCGGGACTCACTGTCGAGAGCTAGCGAGTCACAGAGGAAGAAACTGAAAGCAACAATTCGATGACGCTGCGAGAAGGGGAGGAGGTGGTAAATAGTTACTGCTGTCCACGCAGACCAGTCGGGAGGTGCGGAGGTCGTCCTGCGCAGACCTGTGTGGGGCGGTTTCAGGGAACTGCACAGCGAGACAACCGCGTGACGCCAGGATGGGACCTCGTCCCTGGCACCTGCGTCGATGCGGGTTCGTCAAAGCGCGTGGGGGTTGGGTGCTTAGGAACTCTCTGTGCCCGCCTCTCAGCCTGCTATGAACCTAAAACTACTGTGAGACCTACCGTCTTCACTTTGAGAAGTTACAAGTTTTGTCTCCGGGTGCGAGAGGGAAGTTCCACCGTGACTCCTGCGGCACAGTCCGGCTGTTGAGACTACATGCAAGGCCACTTTCATTTAAAATGTGCGTACGCGTATTAACATGAGTTTTTAATTTTTATATACTACAACCCTGACGAGCAGTAATAAGGAATTATCTCCCACTGAGAGAAAGGTCTTCATGACTGTTTCAAAGTTTATACAGAAAGTACAAATGTAGCACTGTTGAGTTTTTATTGGAAGGAAAAGGTCAATATTGCTCACAGCTCAGCATCACTCCTCATCTCCCCACCCAGCTCGAAGACCAGCGACCCGGCCGACCCCCTCGCCCTGACCGGCCCAAATCCGCGGCAGTCGCCCAGACCGATGGCCCAGCCTTGATAGGCTGCGGACGGCGAGACGCATCCATGGTGTTTGGCATCGGCCTGTGTGTTCGCCCAGCAGATGGACTGGCACCCACAGTGAGGTCTGGGAAGCACTCGCCGCAGGATGAGCAAACCAGGGACAATCACACCCAGAGAAATACAAAAGAAGAGAAACTGGTGTTTAGAGCCGAGAATAACTGTGGAGATGATCTAATCCGATTCTGTCCACTTACACTGGGAACCAGAGCCCAGAAACAAGGCCGACCTGCACATGATCCCAGCCCTTCCGGCGAACGGGCGCTATAACGTGGGGATGGGAAGGTGGGTGTGCAGGTGTCTAACTCAGCCGTCGGCAAAGCACTGAGGAGCATGCGTTGGCGAAACAGCCCCCACCTGGAAACAGTTTCTACGACCACAGGTGGAAGGGCTGAGTGGAAAACGCCTGAAGACGGCACAGAGTGTTGATGGCCATGTGCGCCAGTCAGTGCTGACGGGGATGGAGCCGTGGCCACCTGGGGAAGAAAGACACTTGGGCACCAGGCCAGCCCCCGAAGAGGCCCTCACAGGGAAGCCGAGCCCACCCCCATCCTGCCATTGTCTCCCTGAGCGCAATGACGACATCCTGCTGGACGAGCGCCTGCGGGACCTGCTTTTAGGGCAAAGCTGTAAAAACTTGAGAGAACCAAGCAAGCAGACGTTTTCTGAAAGTTCCCAGGAAAACCCGTATGGTGATACCTCAAGATGTGTCAGACGACAAATCGTTTGGCTATTTCTGATTTTCAATAACACAGGTACTCAAGGATCAATAAAATAAAAGAATCTGTCTCTCATAGAGATTGCTGGATTTGGACAAAGGATAACTGGAAAGTGATTAAAAGCTGCTTTGCTGGCCGGGCGCAGTGACTCACGCACTCTGGGAGGCCGAGGCGGGTGGATAGCTCAAGGTCAGGAGTTCAAGACCAGCCTGAGCAAGAGCGAGACCCCATCTCTATTATAAATAGAAAGAAATTAATTGGACAACTAAAAATACATGTGAAAAATTAGCCGGGCATGGTGGCGCATGCCTGTAGTCCCAGCTACTCGAGAGGCTGAGGCAGAAGGATCACTTGAGCCCAGGAGTTTGAGGTTGCTGTGAGCTAGGCTGACGCCACGGCACTCTACAGCCCGGGCAACAGAGTGAGACTCTGTCTCAAAAAAAAAAAAGTAAAAGCATCTCTTTGGGGAACTATCCCTCCCCAATCTCAATCCATGGAGTTCAGCTAGAGCTGATGCCCCTTCCCTGCTTCTATAGACAGGGAACCAAGGCCTGGAAAATGAAAGTACTCCATCCTGTTGGCCAGTGATTGGTTTAAGGATGAGCAAATGCTTCAAGTCAGGCTAATAAGAGACATATTCAAGACTTTTGCTAAGACTATTGGAAAAAAGGAACTCTCTTTCCAAGAGTGGATAAGGCTACTATTGGCCATCTTTGTCACCCTACAGGGAAAATTTGTTTGAAAGTAAAATCACTTTTTAAAAAGAACTGGGACAAGGAAAGAGGCAGAGGCCTCAAGACATTGTGTGAGCACCAGGACCCAGCCATGCTTGACGCCAGCAGGCAATAATACAAGCCAAGCCAATATGTTCCTTTCTCAGTTTTAGTCAGTTCAAGTTTCTATAACTCCAAGTCAAACAGCCCTGAGAATACAGACTTTAGCATACCACACCAAGAAGTTCATCTTATAAACAATGGAAGATAAAAAATTTTGAAGTAATAATAATGATAGATTTATTTTTAGGAAGATAATGGCAATGAAAATATGAATGGGGCCAAGCCTGGTGGCTCATGCCTATAATCCCAGCACTTTGGGAGGCTAAGGCAGGAGGATTACTTAAGGCCAGTAATTCAAGACCAGCCTGGGCAACATAGCAAGACTCCATCTCTACAAAAAATAAAATAAAATAAAAATTAGCCAGGTGCAGTGGCATGCACCTGTAGTCCTAGCTACTTGGGAGGGTGAGGCAGGAAGATCTCATGAGCTCAGGAGTTCAGGGCTGCAGTGAGCTACAATCACACCATCGCACTCCAGCTTGGGCAACAAAGCAAGACCCTGTCTCAAACCAAAACAAAAAGGAAAATATGAATGGACTGAAATTCAACTCTTTTATTTCACAGATGAAAAAAATGGGGCTTAGAAAGGCTAAGCAGCACACCCACAATAATAGAGTAGATGTTAAAGCATATTTTAAAAAAAAGAAATGTGATGTTTACTGAGCATTTTCTCTGTAAAAAGCACAGTGCTAAATGTGGCAGAGGAGATAAACAAGGAGTCTATATTCTGATCACAGGAGTAAGCACCCCACATGCAAGGCAGGGCCACCACGTCTCCTCAGTGATATAAAAGACATGAAGTCCTTGGTGGGTTTCAAGCAGAAGAAAATTGCATCCAACTGGAGATCGAGGGCTCCAGAAAGAAGGAGGAACCTGAGAAGGGCCTTCCAAAATTAGGAAGGTTTCAACAGTGGATATGAGAGGGAAGAGCAGGCAACAGTATAAGCAAAGTCACAGAAGAAGAACTGGAAGAAACAGAAACAATAAGGCCATGTTTCAGTTTGGGCTCCAGCACGGAGTATGACTAGAGCAAAAGTCGAGATTAGGCCAAATATGTGTGTTGGAAGATTTCAGATATTAAGGATATTTGTATTTAATTCAATAGGCACTAAACTTCCTTGAAAGACTTCTATGCAAAACCCATGAAGTAGTCAGAGCTACACTTCAGGAAGATTAATCAGGCAACATTATGTGAGCGATGGAAGCAACAGAGGATGGACGTCCTCAGTGCTCATTCTCTTCAACCTGTTTTCAGTGCTTCTTACTGCTGACCATCCTCTCCTTGAAGCCTTCTTGTGCTTCTGACATATAACACCATCCTCGCCAGGCTCACAAACTCTATTCTCTTTGCTTTTCTCTCATTTGCCTCTCTTTCTCTCAGGGTCTTATCCTTGTAGTTCCATTTTTTTACTCTATGAAGATGCCCCCTGAATCTCTCTCTCACTACCCACCCATATCTCTTTCCTTAGCCTCAGATGTACATTTCACCTGATACCCTCCTGGCAACCTTAATTTAAATGCTTAAAACAGAACCTGCCATTATCCTCCGCAAACATTCTCTTTTTCCCATTTGTTAGCGTATTATCCTTATTCCGCTCTCTCAGACTCAAAGCCTTAATCATCTTTGCTTCTTCACTCCCTCGCTTCTTCTGCACATCCAGTCAGTTCCCATGAGCTATGGTTTCCACTGCTCCAGTGCCGTTCCCCTCTTTCCACCCAACCTGTCACTTCCTTCACTCAAGCTATCATTTATGCCAAGACTAAAACCATAGGCTCCTATAAGTCTTCTCTCACACTGGAATTCATCCCGAAACCTGCTGGCAGAGGAAGCTGTGATTGAATCTCTCTGGGATTCCAAGGCTGCTTGCTTGTATCAGAACAGAGTTTCAACTCCCAAGGGTGACATCCAAAGCACTCCCACCATTTGGATTCTACTTGCCTTTCCAAACTTATCTCGTGCTGCTGGACTGCTTGTCGTTTCCTGCAGACTCCATTGTTTCCTTTTGCTATGTCTTTGTTCACACTGTTACCACTACTACTTCTTTCCCATTTCCACATTATCAAAGCAATCTAGGCCCATGTCAAATGCCATCATTTCCTTGAAGTCTTCTCTGATTTTTCCATCAAATGCATTCGGTTTGTATCTCTTTTACAGCCTGTATAAAATTCTACTTTCTGTTACATTTGTGCAAATGCCTTTAACTTCATAAGCTGTAAGCTGCTTGAAGGTAATAAGTGTAGTAGGTAATGGTCAGGCTCCAGAGTCAGACAGACTGGATTCAAATCCTGTCTCTACTTACTAGATGTGATCTTTGGGCAAGTTACTAAATTTCCCTAGGCCTCAGTTTCCTCATCTGTGAAACATGGATAGTAATAGCACTTCTACATGTATTGGTATTGTGAAGATTAAATGAGGTAAATAATGTATGCAAAGTGCTAACGCAGTGCCTGGCATATCAAAATCATATATTAAATTTTAGCTACTGTTTTTATTGTCATCATTATGGCTAAGGGGAAAATATCTTTATCCCCTATATGGTCTCAATCACAAAGATCCCAATAACAGTCTATTGAATAACCAACTTGGGACTACAAAATTGCATTCTTTAAATATCCCTGATATTTCCCTACACTGAAACAGTCTCTGTTTCCTCCCAATTTCACCAGTATTTTCCCCCATAACTTACCTGGTGCAAAATGGTATATCGTTCACGAAACACCTCTGCTTTATCTCTTGCTGTTCCAAATAAATTTGGTGCTGGGTGGTTGGTCATTAACAGACTAGAAAAAAGGAATCCCTATTTTTTACTATCATAGTATATAAACATGGGCCAAAAGTGAAACATAAGACTATATTCCTTCTGAAAGAAATGTACATTTGAAATTCACTAGAAGCAATAGATGGTGTACTTACGGAAGAAATTTTTTTCTTTCTGAATTGTACACAAAGCGTGGAATATCAAATGCTCCTATGATATTGAAAACATGTTCTCTGAAAAAGATCCCACAAAAACACAGACTTGATTTACTAAAACATAAGTACTGTAGGTGAACATAATAACTTACATTATAATCCTTTGTCATATATAATGTACTTTTCGCATTTTCTCAGGTGATGCACACAGTTTCTTACAGTGTCAAAAATACGTCGTGGGTAAAATTTTTAGCTTGTATATTTCTTTTAAAGGGACAAGAAAGCATTGCCAATATTCTCAAGAAAAAAAAGTAATCAAGTTAACTTCTAATTAAGAATGTCATCTGTTGAAAAGAACATTTGTTTATGTATAAAATAGTCACATCTTAAAAAATGTCTCCCCATATGTACTACTTTTATGAGCTACAATATTATTAAAAGGTATATTCACTTCTAACAAATTTTTAAATCCAAAATATTATACCAAACCATCCCAGGAAAAGTTGTACAATAGTAAAAGAACCCTCCAAATTGTGGCCACATCCTTGAGACTTATACAGTATATATATTGTTAGAGATGGAAAACCAATAAAATAATTTAATCTAGAGACTGTTAGTAACATACTCATGTTTAAAAGTGTTTAAAAAAAAAAGTCACAGCACAATTGCATAAATATCCCAACCTAAAAAAAAAAAAAAACAAACTCACCTAAAATCATATGTTTATTTCCCAAATTGAAATGGTCAAAAAGGGTTCATGCTACCCTGATGGTAATAGCAAGTATAGAGTGGCAAAGAATCAGTAGTCTTGAAGAAAATCTAGATTATAGACACAGCTTCACTACTTCCTAGTAGATTAATTTGGGGAAGTTATTCAACTTTTTATACAATCTCTTCATCTATAAAAACAAGAGCCTCTCTCTTATGCTATGATATAATGACTTTCTGACAATTGAAGCTGCAAAGATATTTACCATGCAGTCCCCACTGGACCTCTGTGTTGGCTGGCTAAAGTTTTAAACAGCCTGACAGAAATAATAGGTAACTTTAGCATAAACAACAGGTACTGCCTATTCTAGGACTATAATTCTTTTTTTTTTTTTTTTTTTGAGACAGCATCTCACTCTGTTGCCCAGGCTACAGTGCCGTGGCGTCAACCTAGCTCACAGCAACCTCAGACTCCTGGGCTCAAGCAATCCTTCTGCCTCAGCCTCCCGAGTAGCTGGGACTACAGGCATGCACCACCATGTCCGGCTAATTTTTTCTATTTTTAGTAGAGACAGGGTCTTGCTCTTGCTCAAGCTGGTCTCGAACTCCTGAGCTCAAACAGTCCTCCCGCCTCAGCCTCCCAGAGTGCTATGATTACAGGCGTGAGCCACTGTGCTAGGACTATAATTCTTAAACATCACTACAATCACTTTGAATTTCTATTGATGGCTTTAGAGACATGTCATTACACTGTAGTATTTTAAATAATGAGTTTGCAAGGATAAAATTAAAATTTCTCAATTTCTCTATTTTTTTTTTAACCATTATAATAAGTTCTGACAGGGAAAAGATTATAACTACTGACCAAAATAAGGGTAATGACTCCTTTCAATTATCCCCATTGCCCCAATTAGGAAAGAACTGTGAAAGCTATAACTCTCTCTGCCCGTTTAACGTGGTGTTTTCCTTCCAATTAAACCATATGAATTTGAAAGGAAGTATCATATCATAAAAGGAGGAAAGGAAAGACGGATACTCAGAAATAAAACCCTGAAAAGTTACTGCCACATAAATTCTTAAACCTAAAAAGATGAGACAGTAGAGTCATAAAACTGAGCTTCTACCCTCATTTGCCATTCACCATGTGCCCAAGTTACACTGCTGAACTTCTCTGGGCTCAGCACTTTCCTAAGAACAAAAGTAAATTATGTTTCTGAATATTCAATGTAATTCATTTATAGCATACTGAATATAAAGTCAGATTGGCTGGGTAGGCAGCAAAAGTTAGTAATGGTACAAACCACACTATAATCTCAAACCCTAGGAAAAAATAGGAAAGATGAGTCACTCAATAATGAGGTTTGTAATGAGGCCATCACTTGAAAAGAAACACAGAAATAATGACAGCTACCGAAATAGAAATGTGGATCACTAATTATTTCCCCAAGAAAATAATTAAAAATGAGGGCTCAATAACACCTCCAATGGAGGAAAAAGTAAATTTTATCCACATACATAGTTTCATCAACCGACTGACTGCATTCCTGGACTGCTGCTTCTACTACAGATCGTTCAATCATGTTTGATGACACTGAAAAGAGAATTTCAAGTCAAATTTTAAAACAGGCATCAAAATTAGTTCCTTCCACAGATAGCTCCTTTCCTTAAAATATTCTACAAACACTAAAGCTGGGATTCTCATTATATAGTTTTTAGGAGGAAAATAGTAATAGGTCAGAACAGTAACAAAGCCATATCTCAAATACCATAATTTTCTACACTCAAAGTTATAATACTTTAATATATGGTCAAATGCCTTAATTTCCTAAATATTATTTAGTAATATAAATTTAGTTATAGAAACATTTTTGTTAGCTCATGGTTCTAATAAGATTACATTTGTATAACTTTTTCACAACTCCTATGTTTCAATAAGCGTGACAGTACAATAGTAACAGCAACAGCTACCATTTATTAACCATTTAGTAAACATGTGGCTATGCTCAGTACTTTATTTACAACTATTGTTCTACTAGACAGATATCCTATAAGACTGATGTTAATATGCCCATATCTTATAAATGGGGAAGATGCAACTTGAGAGCAACACAAACCCAGGCCTGATTCCACAGTGTGCTCATTGAACTACTTTGGTGTGCTCTCAGGCAGTATATCATGTGCCATCTTAAGGTAATGTATAATAAGGGCAAGTATAATTTTATAAATTTCCCACTGTAAAAGAATTTTTGTTAAAGCAAAGATGTATTTTAAATTCTACCTTTAGAAGTGAAAATGATATGGTATCAATTTCTCCTGTATCACGGAACATGTTTTTCCTATATAATTGAACAGACTAGCATCTATACAGCTTAAGAGAGTGAGCTACACTCACCCCTGTCCTTCAGGGTGCTAGAAACACTGGACATTTTTTTCAAAGAGAAGAGCCTTTCTCCTTTGTAGGCCCATGCTTGTGATATAAGATTAAGTATTTGACAAAAAGATCCCTAAATCTCTATGGCAGTGTGATAGTGGCTGGAGTAAACCTATCAGTTTTACTGATAGGTTGAATAGAGAGCTCTCTCAGAAAAAAATTCCTCCAGGTATACAGCTGAAATTGATTACAAATAATACAAAGTGGAATGGAGGTTTAGTTCAGGGATTGGTGGCACCATTCTAGCTTCTTTGGGCACTTTTCAACAATTGTGGATTTCCAAACAAAAATATGAAGGAAGGAAGCAGTGTGCAGAAAGAAAATGACCTTGAAAAAGAGTTCCCAAACTTCTACCTTCCTGTGTCACTTTACATTTCCAAACTTTGGTATACTCAGGAAAAGAATGACCATCTTTCTTCTTTCTTTTTTTTAATTGTGATTTTTTTTTTTGTTTGTTTGTTTTTTGGGGGGGTAGAGACGGGGTCTCACTATGTTACTCAGGCTTGGTTCAAGCTCCTGGGCGCAAGCGATCCTCCCACCTCAGCCTGCCAAAATGCTAGGATTACAGGCGTGAGCAAACACACTCAGCCAAGAATGACCATCTTTTGTAGAATGTTTATATATTTTGCAAATTTTCACTTCTTCTTAAATCTTTTAAGGACTGGCTCTATAAATTAAAATAAGTTTGTGCTTTCCTTGAAATCCACTTATTCTTATTACAAACATGATATAATTTTGAGTTCATTTTCTCTAAACATTTTACTTTGAGTAAAGTGCTTTCCAACTCAGTTTAGTATATAAATTACCAGTGGATTGGTAGAATTGCTTTCTATGGACTAGTAAAAGTTACTGCCTATGGTTTTTATTATAGGCTTACAAAATTAAATAAAAATTACTAGCCATTCCAGAAACATTTTTTTAAAAATTCCTTAAGAAAGCAGGAAGAGAGAGTCAACTCTGCTCACCTTACTCTTCTTTTCTCCCCCCCTAAACATTTAGGAGTACCCAACTTAAGTAAGACACAGCAATAGGCATGCAGAGAGCCAAAAGTGATTGTAAAGGATCAGATCAAAATCAGAAGTCAAGTGCAGGAAAGATGGTGACACCTCCAACAGGCGGGGAACTGTAAACGGGTCCTTGAGGAATATCCTGAGGTTCCAGCTAAACTAAAAGTATTACCCCTTGGGAAGAAATGCTATCATACATATGTCTTATAACACTAGGACATCTTAATATTAAATCCTCAACTTCAATTTAAATCTATAAATCTAACCAAGTATACAGAACTATATTAACAATTTAAGAATTATCAGAAAATACTACTTACAGGGTTGCTTTTCAACTGCATCAATAATCTTTTCCAGTTTATCTTCAAGCTCTAGTTCATTGATGGATTGAAGAGCTTCTGTGAGATACTTAATAGCTTCACTGATAAGGGAAAGATAAGGCATGTCATTGGTAATTAAAGACTAAAAGTTTTACACCAAAAAGTGGCAAACACTCATCAATCTGGCATTGAAATTAAGATCTACTCACTCCTCCCTTTGACTGGTACTCACCTTCCCTGCACTTTCTGGTTTCGTTTTTTTGTTTTTTTTCTTTTTTGAGACAGAGTCTCACTCTGTTGCCCAAACTAGAGTGCCGTAGCATCAGCCTAGCTCACAGCAACCTCAAACTCCTGGGCTCAAGAGATCCTCCTCCCTCAGCCTCCCGAGTAGCTGGGACTACAGGCACACGCCACCATGCCCGGCTAATTTTTTTTTTATTTATATATCTTTTTAGTTGGCCAATTAATTTCTATTTTTAGTAGAGACAGGGTGCTCACTCTTGCTCAGGCTGGTTTCGAACTCCTGACCTTGAGTGACCCTCCCGCCTTGGCCTCCCAGAGTGCTAGGATTACAGGTGTGAGTCACCTCACCCAGCCTCCCTGCACTTTCTGAACTGAAACCATCTTTTTATGCCTGGCTAACACAACCACTCTTAAAGCCTCAAACCATATCCTCCCTTTAAGAACCCTTTCTAGACCAGCCCTACCTGCTGCAATCTTCCCTTCCTTCTCAAATTATTAAAAATCACACTTACATATACCTTAGATCTGATTTATCACATTAGCCTTGTATTATTTCCTTACATTAAAAGCAAGAATCTGTCTGCCTGAATGTCAGTCACCATATCCTGAACATATGCATTATAATCATATATTTATTTATTTTATAATGCATTTGTTCAAAGTAAATTCCAGGAATTTCATCACTGTTTTCAGTTGCAAAATTAGGAAAAAAGAGATTAGACTGCAAAAAATCACACACATTTTGGGTGAATCTTGAATCTTAAAATAGACCAAAGTCCATAAAGCCATATAGGACCTGGCCCTTGCCAAATCTCATTAGGCCCATATAATGTCCCTGGCTTTCCTGGCACTCTCCTGCTTCAGGTTATTCATATGGCCATGTCCTCCCACTCTTCTCTCCACCTAGTCAAGTCTTGCTCATCCTTTAACATTCAGCCCAAACCACTTCTTCAATGAAGCTCTTTCTTGACTCCGTAGCAGTTTACATATCTTGTTATACACTCTCATAGCACTTCTTACCTGGAATACTTTCACAATTGAAATTAAATAATTGTATAATATCCATGGTAGACAGACTTCTAAGATGGCCCCCAATAATCCATGCCTCCTGGTTGTCACACCTTTGTGCAATCCCCTCCCCTTGAGTGTGGGCTGGACCTAGTGGCTTGCTTCTAAAAATAAAATTTAGCAACAAGGGATAATTTACTGCATTGTAATTTTATTTTATTTTATTTTATTTTATTTATTTATTTTTTTGAGACAGAGTCTTACTCTGTTGCCCGGGCTAGAGTGAGTGCCGTGGCGTCAGCTTAGCTCACAGCAACCTCAAACTCCGGGGCTCAAGCAATCCTTCTGCCTCAGCCTCCCAAGTGGCTGGGACTACAGGCATGCGCCACCATGCCCGGCTCATTTTTTCTATATATATCTTTAGTTGGCCAATTAATTTCTTTCTTTCTATTCATAGTAGAGACGGGGTCTCACTCTTGCTCAGGCTGGTTTTGAACTCCTGACCTTGAGCGATCCGCCGGCCTCAGCCTCCCAGAGTGCTAGGATTACAGGCGTGAGCCACCGCGCCCGGCCAGGTAATTCATTTTTTAAAACATCTTGCACACCATAGGATAAGTATAAAATAAATATTAATTTTTGAAAAATCAGTATGTTGAATTAATGAATGGATACTTAAAATACCATATTGGAATATAAATAAGCCTGTTCAAGGATGTGCTAACATACCCACAAAACAAACAAAACCCCCAAATGGGACGTGGGAAAATTTGTATAGTAATAAAACACTGAAACATTAGCCAGATGTGCAGAAAGAGCCCAACTTTGGAAATAATTTACTAGAATAATAAAAAGAAGATTTTAGAAAATGTCTTTTTCTTGTTGTTGTTTTTAATAAGATGTAAGTAAGTTTGGCCTTTATGAAACAAGAAGTCATAGTAAGATGAAAAGCAAACAGACTCTGGACAAGTGGAGGTGAGGGGAAAAAATGCAAGAAAACTTTAATTATAACCAGAAAGTACAGTTTTCAGAGTAAGAGTTGTGAGTAGCCCTACCACACAGACCAAAATGTGTAAAATTAAGTAATATCTAGGCCTGGTGTGGTGGCTCACGCCTGTAATCCTAGCACTCTGGGAGGCCGAAGCGGGAGGATCGCTTAAAGTCAGGAGTTCCAGACCAGCCTGAGCAAGAGCAAGACCCCATCTCTACTAAAAAAATAGAAAGAAATGAGCTGAACAACTAAAAATATATAGGAAAAATTAGCCGGGCATGGTGGTGCATGCCTGTAGTCCCAGCTACCCGGCAGGCTGAGGCAGGAGGATGGCTTGAGCCCAGGAGTTTGAGGTTGCTGTGAGCTAGGCTGATGCCACGGCACTCACTCTAGCCCGGGCAACAGAGTGAGACTCTGTCTCAAAAAAAAAAAAAAAAAAAAAAAGAATTAATATCTTTATTGTTTCCGTGAGGAAAGGATGTTTATTTAACAAAAGATGTTGAGACAATTGGAGCGGGACGCACTACCTGACTCCTTGCTGGCTGTTATTTTTTTCCACGGTCTGGCCACTTCTTCCATTCTCATTGTAGAGTTGGTGGTGTCATTAGAGAGGGGCAAACTGGAGAGCTTCTGTCCTTTTCCCAGGCCATCGATACCTCAAAGGCTGTGACTTGTGGAATGAAACACAACTCAGAAGAACCGTTCATTTTTTCCTTTAGCAAATATTTACAGCTTTACTTACTGACTCTACGTGTTGGTGGGAAACTAAGGCAGCCCTTTTCTCCCTGAGAGCAAGCTTTGTACCACTGTGGCACTTGTCTTCCATTCCATGAATCTCTTTTCCTTCTAAGCTTTTTGTGTTGACAGTAGCCAAATTCCCCTTCTGGTCACCCCAGTCAGCCACCTTGGAGTCACAAATACAGAGTGGGGCCACAATGAAACCCAGGGAGGCTCAGAAGTGGGGTGTAGCCCAGGAACTACCCAGCCACAAACCAGCTGACCCCAAGACCCATGCTCCTCTTCCTATTGCAAACATTAGCCGAATTCTGAGGATTCTAGAGGACTAAGCATCTGAGGATCCCACAGACGTTCCATGTACTTAATTCAGAAAAATAAGAGAAAAAATTATTAGCCCAAGTGGTGATGCTCGAACAATTCCTTTGACCGGGCAAAAGTTATTGACCTTTTTTTTTTTTGAGACAGAGTCTCACTCTGTTGCCCAGGCTAGAGTGCTGTGGCATCAGCCTAGCTCACAGCAACCTCAAACTCCTGGGCTCAGGCGATCTTCCTGCCTCAGCCTTCCGGGTAGCTGGGACTACAGGCACATGCCACCATGCCCAGCTAATTTTTTTCTATATATTTTTAGTTGTCCAATTAATTTCTTTCTATTTTTAGTAGAGACAGGGTCTCGCTCTTGCTCAGGCTGGTTTCAAACTCCTGACCTTGAGCAATCCGCCCGCCTGGGCAAGGTTACTGATCTGTGACTCCCCAGCTTGGACCTTAAGGCCCTGCCCTGGCATCACTCTCTCCCCCATGTCTTTGGAATGCTTCCTGGCCTCTGGCTCTAGCTGATTAGCTCCATTCTTGAGCTTCCTCAGATGGCTTCTCACACTCTTCCTTCTGCTCTGGAGCTTCCCAGGGAGTCTTCAGCTCTCCTTAGAGGATGGAGGACATGCCTTGCAGCGTTTCCCGGCAGGACTGGATCTTGGCTCCGGCTGGATCCTCCCAAGGTGTCCTCCCCGGAGGCGATGTCAACTGAAGGCTGCCGGCTTTCCCCCTACTCCTCCCAGTCGGGGCAGGAGCCGATTGGTATCCTCTTTGCTCACCATTGCCCCTGCCTACCGTGCTTTCTCCCCTGCCTCCCCCAGCCTCTTATGGAGAAACTCCTTCAAGTCTTTCAGCTGTTCTTTCCTTCCTCCTTCTTCATGAGACTCCACCCTGTGATCCGTGGTCTTCCCGTATCTCCCAAGCCCTGCCATCATGCTGGGGGAGATGGGAAGACTCATCCAATGCCCTGGTCCCCGATTTCCAGTAACCAATTCCTCTTCCCCAGTCAGCCACCCACTATTCCAGGTTTTCTACGAGAATGGAGGACTGTGTTTCTTATTGCTCACATTTTTTTTGGAACTAATAATTATGAAACACATACTAAGTACCTGGCACTGTGCTGAGTTCCTTACATGCATTATCCTATTTAATTCTCATAGCAATCCTGTGGAGTAAGAACTCTTATCTCAGCCGGGCGCTATGGCTCACACCTGTAATTCTAGCACTCTGGGAGGCCGAGGTGGGTGGATTGCTTGAGCTCAAGAGTTCGAGACCAGCCTGAGCAAGAGTGAGACCCTGTCTCTACTAAAAATAAAACAAATTAGCCAAACAACTAAAAATAGGGAAAAAAAATTAACCAGGCATGGTGGCGTGTGCCTGTAGTCCCAGCTACTTAGGAGGCTGAGGCAGGAGGATCCCTTCAGCCCAGGAGTTTGAGGTTGCTGTGAGCTAGGCTGATGCCACTGCACTCGACCAGGGCAACAGAGTGAGACTGTCTCAAAAAAAAAAGTACACATATGAGATCCATGTTATTCAAATGGCTCTGCATCTTACACTTTCATTAATATACTTTGGAGAGCTTTCCAAAACAGCCCATATCTACCCCATTTTGTCTACTTGGTATCCCTTCATGGGATATTCAGGGGGAACCCGCCAGTGTGGCCATGTGTGGGTGGTTTACGGCCAGTGTTCATTCTATTTTGTTGGTGTCCCTCCATACCTGTTGGGCAGTATTTTGGATTTAATGTATTTTGGGGTTATTTCCTTTTTAAAAAAATATGTTTTAATTTACTTAGGATACTAAATTCCTAGCTAAGATTTGCTGGGTCAAAGAGCATGTACCTTTCAATATTTGATTCTGAGAAACTGCCCTGCCAGAAGGTGCCCGGTGTACAGCCCCAGCAGGTTCACTGTGGGTGCCTGTTTCCCATCATCTTTGCTAGCACTGGTTATGTTCATCTTCTGATTTTTGCCAATATTAAAAGCACAAAGGGATATCTCAGAAATGTTTTGGTTTGATTTTCTTGATGAGTAAGTTTAAATGCCCAGTCATACAGCATTTAAATTCCTTTTTTGTGTGTGAACTACCTGTTTTGATCTTTTGCCCATTTTTAAAGTTGTTCATTTTTTTTAAAAACTTGTTGGATATAAGCTCTTTACAATCAAGCATATTAACTTTTTTGCTCTGAGGTATTGCAAATCGTGGTTTCTTTGTTAAAACTATCCCTTGTCTTGGTGTCTGTGATAACACACTGTCTGGTTTTCTTCCTTTCTCTTCTGCATCTTCCTCTCATCTCATTGTTTGAACATTGTTTTTTCCCCTTCTGGTTCCTAACCTCACTTTTTTTCACTCTATACATTTTTCATGGGGTGCCACAATCATTTCTGTGGCTTTAATAATTATAGTGGACACGGTTTGTTGTAGCTGTTGCTGCCTGTTGAATGACTCTCTAAGGAAATAGTCTTCCATTGGCCCCAATTCATTAGATTTACATGGGATTAGCCATTGGGTGGGGCAGACTGGAGATTCAGACTTGGCCCTTGCCAATGTCACTTTTCTCTACAACAGGGATTTGTTTGAGGTGGCTGAGTGGAATTACCTATCTTGAGACAGGCAATTCAAGGTATTCCTCAGGACTTCTGCTGGAATTATCAGCAATAAGTTCCTTTCTTCACAGTCAGTGGTTCCTGTACACAGGTTATAGTCCTGAAATAGCATCTTTGGTATGATGAGAGAGAGCCTACCTGAGAATGCAGATAATACCAAGAAAATCTGAGTGACAGAAATAGAGACATATCCTGAGTTCAGGATATGTCTGGACTTTTTGTGTATTTATTTACTTATTTATTTTTTATAGATGAGGTCTTGCTCTGGTTGCCCAGGCTGGATTGCAGAGGCGCAATCATAGCTCACTGTGACCTCGAACTCCTGGGTTCAAGTGATCCTCCCACCTCAACCTTCAGAGTAGCTGGGACTACAAGCATGTGCCACCAAGCCTGGCTAATTTTTTTTATTTTTGTACAGATGGGGCCTCACTGTGTTGCCCAGTCTAGTCTCAAACTCCTGGCCTCAAGGATCTTCCTGCCTCAGCTTCCTAAAGTGCTGAGATTACAGGCATAAACCACCACGCCCAGCTGGACCCAAGATTTGAATCCCTTCATCCAGGCTCCTCCTTCACTGCCTTGAACTTCCTGGTTTCCTTGGCCAACACGTTTCCTTTTTGACTTAATAAATTAGGGTGGGGTTATTGGCTCAGCGTGTCCTCCCAAAATTCATATGTTGGGTCTTGACCTCAGTACCTCAGAGGTGATTGTGTTTGGAGACAGGGTCTTTAAAAAAGTAATTAAAGTAAAATGAGGACATTAGGATGGCCCCTAATCCAATATGACTGTTATCGTTACAAGAGAGGAAATTTGGACACAGACAGAAGACCATGTGGAGACAGGGGAAGAGCACAGCCATCTGCAAGCCGGGGAGAGGCCCTCAGAGGAAACCAGCCCTGCCGGCCGGCACCTTGATCATGGACTTCTAGCCTCCAGAACTATGAGGAAATAAATTTCTGTCCTTTAAGCCTCTTGGTGTGCGGTACTTTGTTATGTTAGCCCTAGCAGATTATTGTAGGTGAGTTTTCATCCCTTTCAAGAGGGAGTGCTGGTGACTCTCATGCAGAGTTCTCACGTGAGCTCCTGTTGGAAACAACTATTGGACGTGTCCACTTCATTGTCTTACAAATCATCTCAGATACAGCATGTATGAGCAGGTCATCATAATTCTCTTAAAACCTGCTTTTCCTCATATGTTCTTGATCTCTGAAGGGCCTTCCTCTTGACCCAGTTGCTAATATCTAAGCTAGAGACTTCAGGGTCTTCTACATCAGTGACCAAGTTAAGACACGATAGCACTTTACTCTCCCTGTTCTGCTGGCGACATTCAGCCCACCTTCATCTCCCTCCTGGATCATGGTAGTCAGCTCCTCCCTGCCTCCTTGAGCTCTTTTCCATTCCTCTCTCCACATTACCCTCTTCATGATCTCCTGTCATGATACTCCCGTGATCTCCTGTCATGATGCTCCCATGATCTCCTGTCATGATGCTCCTGTGATCTCCTGACATGATGCTCCCGTGATCTCCTGTCATGACACTCCCGTGTTTTCAGATCATAAGTGGCTCCCGATGCTCTTGGGATAAAGTCCAGACTCCACAGCATCATGCACGTGGTCCTGGGAGAGCCTCTCATTTCCTTAGCCAGTCTTGTCCTGGCTCCGTGCTGGCTTCACACTCTCCTAAAACTCAGTGTTTCCCCAAACCCAGTCTTTCTGATATCCCCTTCATGATTTTGGCTGATTTTCCATACCGTTTATGTGCTACTAATTCTTAATGCTTCTCTTTTCATTGATTCAACTTTTATTTTTTATTTTGTGTTTATTTATTTTGAGACAAAGTCTCTGTGTGGCCTAGGCTAGAGTGCAATGGCATCATCACGGCTCACTGTAACCTCAAACTCCTGGGCTCAAGAGATCCTCTTGCCTCATCCTCCAGGAGTAGCTGATAGCTACAGGTGTGCACCACCACACCCAGCTAATTCTTCTAGTTTTTGTAGAGACAGGGGTCTCACTCTTGCTCAGGCTGGTCTTGAATTTCTGGCCTCAAGCAATCCTCCTGCCTCAGCCTCTCAAAGCGCTAGAATTACAGGCGTGAGCCACCGTGTCCAGCCCTGATTCAGCTTCTAAACTTAAATTCCATTTGTTGAGAAGGAAACCATATAGCACTACTATAAATTAAAAAGCAAAAGGAAAAAAACACTTGCAACAAATAGAAGGTAAACAATTTAAATAGATCATTGACATTACTGGTATTTATATAATGTTGTTAAATAGTCCTTTATATAATGTTGTTAAATTTCAAAAAAAATTTAAAACATAAATAATATATACAAGTTACAGTAAATTTAATTAATTAATCAAGATCCAAACCTAAAAATATTTTTCAATAAGAATAGAGCTGTTATGATCAGTTTGGTAACAAAGGGATTTCAGTTTAATGATGACCATTTTCAACTTAAATTCTACATTAGTAAAACAAATTCTGTTTTTTGAACATTTTTTAACCAGTAGGAAGAACTGCAGCTCTCATGTGCCTACCTGGGAATGGAAAAAGGTATTTAATTGCCCCATTTGATAAGTTTGGCTAACTTTTATTTTATTTTTTCTATTTTTCAAGTTTGTATATATTTATTCAAAAACATTTGCTGAGTGTTTCCTCTGTTCCAGAATGTGCATTTCACATACAGGGAACAAAACAGATAAGTATTAGGTTATTAAGTATGAAAGTCTGATCTCTATGAGTACTAAGTTTGACAGTTGATATCTCTGACATTTCACTTTGACCCTTCTTATTTTATTTTTGTTGTGAAAGTACAGCCTCATTCTTTCCAGTGTATGCTTTGGCTTGTGATTATCTTTCAAATTTTTTTTAGAGAAATTTTTGTGAAAACATGGATAAGTCAAAAATTTGTATTATTTTCAAATGTGAGTTCTGTCATGGAACCAATGCAGTGCAGACAGCCCAAAATATCAATGAAGTGTTTGGGAAGGATGTGGCTAATGAACACACAATATGTTGATGGTTTGAGAAGTTCCATTCTGGTGATTTTAATCTTGAAAATGAGCCACATGGGTGACCTGAGACCAAGGTGGATAATGATGAGCTGAAAGCTGTAGTGGAAGCGAATCCATCTCAACCTACATGTGAATTAGCAGCAAGGTTTGACGTTACTATTCCAACAATGTTGGACCATTTGAAACAAATGGGCAAGGTAAAGAAGCTGGATAGATGGGTTACGCATGAATTAAACGAGCGTCAGAAGAGAAATCGTCTCAGAGCTTGCCTTTCTTTGCTGTCACAACATAAAGGTGAACCATTTCTACACTGTATTATGTGTGATGAAAAATGGATTCTTTCTGACAATAGCAAGCATTCGGCACAATGGCTGGATAAAGATGAAGTGCCAAAACACAGTCCCAAAGCAAATACTCATCAAAAAAAGCTAATGGCGTCTGTTTGGTGATCGAGTGCTGGTATTGTCCACTACAGCTTCATGAAACCTGGTCAGTCGATTACAGCGGATGTCTACTGCAACCAATTGGATGAAATGATGAGGATGCTTGCAATTAAGCAGCCGAGATTGGTCAATAGAGAGAGGGCGATTCTCTTGCAAGACAACGCTCAACCTCGTGTTGCACAAACAACACTGATCAAACTACAGAGGCTGGACTTGGAAACTCTCTGTCATATACCACATTCACCAGACCTTGTCACCAACTGACTCCCACTTCTTCCAGGCTTTGGACCGCTTCTTGCAAGGAAAAATATTCAATTCTCAACAAGCTGTGGAAAACACCTTTCACAATTTCGTCACCACTCTCTCCAAGCTTCTTTGCTGCTGGTGTAAACAAGCTACTGTTAAGATGGCAAAACCGTCAAGAGTTTAGGTGCCTATTTTGATTAATTGTACTGCTTCTTATTTCAGATACAATAAACTACACTTATGATTTGAAATTGGACATTTCATATTTAATGACCTAATAACTACTCTCCTGGCTTTTGCATTCAGCAACCAACTTGAGGATGCATCTGTTAATTGGGGATGATGATATCTACCCTGTAAGGTTGTTGCGAGAATCAAATGCAGTTTTACATGTAAAGCACTTATACTTACTGACATGTAATAAATGCTCAGTAAATGTTAGATTTTTTTTTTTTAGTAGGAACTCAACCACTGCTGATATAAAAATAAACACCAATGATGTTCATTTGAGCTCAATTTAGAAGGGCAGTAGGTTGTCAAGTGCTAGGGAGGGGCTGGGTTCCTCCAGGCACGTCTGCACTGTACTGCGCCTTGAGGAATTAGAAGAATTTCATCATGTGATGCAATAATTATTCCAATGAGTGCAAAGGATTGAAGGTGAAAGAGGTGATGCTCCAAGTGGCTGGCTCCAGAGGTAGAGGAGGGAGACTGTGGGGGGAGCAGGGGTGGGTGGGTATTAAAGATTAGTTAAAGCAGGTTGAGGGTACCAGTGGGACCAGATTAGTTAGGTTCCTGTATCCCATTCCAACAATTTAGGCTTTTTCCTTGTAGATAGTAGAGTGTCTGGTGATTTTTCCCAGCTAATAAGCAAAATATGAGACATCATCTCTGTGCTTTAAGAAATTGCAAAAGCGTAAAAGACCCACTATCCAATTTAATGTTTAGTGCTATACCCAAAGTAAGCCACAATAATCAGGGAAAAAACTTGGGGAAGGGCCCAGAACACAGCACAGCTTCCTCCTGGACAAGCAACATTGAACACTTCGCTGAGAATAGCCGCAAGACAGAGGACAAGGGGACAAAGAGAAGACTGCCAAAGATGCGTGGGTGGAGTTTGGCTAACTTTTATTCATTAAACGTTTGCTTCAAGAAGGCATCTGCAGTAATCCTTAGAATCTGTGGTGAATTTATGAAGATAAAATCCAAAATAATATCCAAAAAGGAATAGAGAAAAGATTTCTTGTCCCTGACTACTGTCACGGGACAATGCTTTATGAAAACCTCTTACCAACCCTGCCAAGTGTTTCTTCATGCCCTGCAAAATATTCTCAGCGAGTATTTCAGGCCTGTTTATGAATATAGGTGATATCTATTGAGCATGCCAGACTCTGGCTCTGGCTTCAGGCATAGATGATAAACAATGAGCTTCAGACAAGGAGCCAGTTCTCATTCCACATGGCCCAGGGGACCAAGGGACCCAGTGGGCCAGGCCACCCCAGCCTAGGCTTCCCCAAGGTCACTTTATCATGCCTGGAAAAATTGAAATAAGCTTGTCTTGTAAGGGTAAATTAGGCTTTTAAATGAGCAAAACTTATCTACAAGATATGCTAATTTGCAAATCCTCACCCAGGTATGCACATGATCTCTATGAAGATAGTTTTCTTCTAGGAAGACTGAATTCTTACAAGCAGGTGTGCAGCTTTAGAATGAAGAAGTCCCTTACTGCCCAACACTTCACAAAGTTGAGGAAAGGTTAAGAATTTGATGACCTGCACTTAAGATAATTGACAATATTAACATCCTTCTGGAATCTTTGTGCCTATCTTCTGTGGCCAAGACTTCCCCGACCTACACAACAATGGGTAGTCTTGGCCTGAATGAAGGTCAGGGCATCTATCTGTTCTTCTATTGAACCAGCCATGGCCATAGCACCCCCCATGCTTTTCCTAATACATTGCTCCCAAGCCTGGTCTTGGTTTGTCATGAATGAATGAATAAATAAGTTGAAAAAACGTTCTCTTCTTCAGATGTATGAATTGGCAGGTCAAGATGTAATCATGATGTCAGTTCAGCCTATGTCTGACAAACACACTAAGATGAGCTGATTGTTTTCTTATCAGTGGCTTCATCCATTTGCTGGGTTCTATTATATATAAAAGATTTGTACTGACTGGAGGGGGGAGGGGGGCAAGGGCAATGTACATAACCTTAACATTTTACCCCCATAATATGCTGAAATTAAAAAAAAGAAAAAAAGAAAAAAAAATTTGTATACTTATCAGATATATTTCATTGACTTTGCACACCTCTTCTTAACCAACCTTCAACTGAACCCACTCATTCTTCTAATCCCAGTTCTCACAGCCTTTCATATATTTTTTAAAATTTAATAATTTAATTTAATTTAATTTTTCAACACAAGATCTCACTTTGTCACCCAGGCTAGAGTGCAGTGGTGCAATCATAGCTCACTGCAACCTCAAACTCCTGGACTCAAGTGATCCTTCTGCCTTGGCCTCCCAAAGTGCTAGAATTATAAGCATGAGCCACTGCACTGATGCCCGGCCTGCCTTTCATATAATAGGCACTTCATTGGTGTTTTTTTTTTTTTAATTTTTAAAAATTTTTTTTTTACTGTCCCACTGCATGGCAGGCCGCCAGGGGCCTCGGTCATGCCGGGAACCCGGCCTCCCAGACGCTCTCCCAGAGCTGGACGCTAGGAAACTCCCCATGTGGGACCGACTCCCATCAGCCAACAGACCGGCTATGCTCAGGGAGGGCTGCGGTCCGCTGAGGCCTCAGGGCCCAGCACCCTGCGGCCCTGGCGCTCCCCTCCTGTCCACCGCCTGGCCCCGCCACCTTGGCCCTGCCGGGTCCCTCGCCGACCCTCCTGCCAGGAGCCATCTTGCCACACCCACCAAACGGTCCAGCCCTGCCGCTGCCCTTCTACAGGAGCCCCCTGGCTGCCCCCCACCCCACCCCAGCACACTTCAGGTAACCCTCCCACTCCCACAAGGGCCAAAGCAGGCTGTGGGCGCTCACTCGTGTTTTTTGATGGTAATGATGATAATTGCGATGATGATGATGATGACAATGATAATAACATTGGTGACGTTGACTCTTGACTCTTATAGCTGCTTCCTGACTCTGGACCTACTTGGTTCGACCCCACCCAGCCAGGGCTGAGATTGGAGAAGATGGAATGATCTAACTTTCCAACTGGTGCTTCTCTGTCCTCCTGTGGAGTCTGCATTGTTAAAATGCAGAGTCCTTGGTTCCGCCCAAGATTCCAAATCTCTTAAGACTAGAAAGTATGACTCTCTAGGGTGGGATGCCTGCAGGCTGTGTGCTTTTTAACCTCCACCTCCCCTCCGTCTAGGTGACTCTGACACTGTTGAGTGTGGGAGCATAATCACCTATTTAAAACCGTAAAAATGACAGGAAATTGTTGCTTTACAGACACATAAATGATAAAGCAATGACTCCAAGGTTGGGGAGATCTGAGAGCAGTTATCAGAACCAATCAAACTGTAGGGGTACTGCTCCCTGCCTCCGTTTGGAGAGCCGTAGAGAACTGTGACCTGCAGGAATGTGCCCATGGCATCCCTCAGATGTGTAGGGATGGAGGGGGACAGTCGAGAGCCACGCTAAGGAGCAAAATGCAGAAATAATCAAGGAGCACTTCATATGAATGTGTTATTCTATATTTTGAAAAAAAGAAGGGTAGTTTTGGGTGAAAAGGAAACTGATCTCAAATAGCGTGTTGGAGGGTGAAAATGGAGTGAACTTGAATTTGGAGAACACATGTCATCCTGGGATGCTATTTAGATCTGCCCTTCTAGAGCAGAGACTCCCAGGAACCTCCAACCAAGGGCCTTAGCAGAAGCATTTCTGGCAATAGAGCAATATTTTTCAGATTTCTGTTTTCTATAGTTGGAAAGACTTGGGTTCAAGTGTCAGCTTCACTACTTATTAACCTTAGGGGTCAGTACCATCAGCTAGGGAACTACTTAAATCTCTGAATCTTGATTTTTTTTTTTTTTTTTTTTTAGATACAGAGTTTCACTCTGTGGCACAGGTGTGTGCCGTGGCTTCAGCCTAGCTCAGAGCAACCTCAAACTCCTGGGCTCACTCAATCCTCCTGCCTTACCCTCCTGAGTAGCTGGAACTATAGGTGCACACCACCGTCCCGGCTAATTTTTTTTATTTTTAGTAGAGACAGGGTCTTGATCTTGCTCAGGCTGGTGTCAAACTGCTGAGCTCAACTGATCTGCCTGCCTTGGCCTCCCAGAGTGCTAGGATTACAGGTGTGAGCCACTGCACCCAGCCTGAATCTTGATTTTTTAAAAAAAAAAATAATAATAAAGGGGAGACGACAATATTTACATTTTTTGAAGGATTGAATGTAATAATGTGTGTAAAGTGCTATGTATTTGGCAAATGATAGTTTTTATTGTTGCCTAAGTTTTATTGTTGAACTGATAAACCTGAGAATGAAGTATACTACCTTTGATCATAGATAAGGCACAGATCAGAAAAACAGGGTAAAGATAAATTGACACTTCCCTGCTGGAAAAGCTAAAATAGTGATATTCCCCCACAGGAACATTATTTGGACCACTCTTATTATGTGAGAGGATATTTGGCAAATGATATTTGGCAAAATGGTTGCAAATTAAACATTAGATTTTTTAGGATGTGACATACAGAACTTCTTAATTTGGCAAAATATTGATGGAGTGTCTATGATGTTCCACATCCTGGAACAGGCACAAGAGATAAAAAGAAAAAAGAGAGTTTCTGCTTTCAGAAACTAAGGAAGAACATAAAAGAAATAATAATAATTAGGTTGGGAGTAGATTTTGTGGGAGTTGTAATAATATTGTTCTTTAAAATATTAGTTGTTTTCTTTTTTCTCTTTTTTCCTTTGAGACAGGATCTTACACTGTCATCCAGTCTAGAGTACAATGGCATGATCCATAGCTCACTGTGACCTCAAACTCCTGGGCTCAAGCAATCCTCAGCCTCCCAAGTAGCTAGGACTACAGGCACGCACCACCACACCCAGCTAATTTTTTAAATTTTTTATTGAGATGGAGTCTCACTATGTTGCCCAGGCTGGTCTTGAACTTCTTGCCTCAAGTGATCCTCCCACCCAAAGTGCTGGGTTTACAGGCATGAGCCACCATACCTGGCCTAGTAATTTTCCTATCAACTTCTCAGTGCTCTATATATTTTTGGGAGATTGAGTCCTTTGTCTATAATATGAGTTAGAATTTTTTTCCCAATGGTACTCTTTTAACTGTGGTTAGGGTTTTTTGGGATTTTTTTTTTTTTGCCATGCAGTTATCATTTTTATATCATCAAGTTTATCAATATCTTCTTTAAAGGCTTTTGGATTTTGTGGTTTAAGTGTTTTTTGTTTTTTTTTTTTGAGACAGAGTCTTGCTCTGTTGCCCAGGCTAGAGTGCCGTGGCATCAGCCTAGCTCACAGCAACCTCAAA